>JAUZST010017628.1:0-33648 GCA_034779995.1 Parotocinclus haroldoi
ACATATATATATTATTAGTATTACATATTATAATATATAGTATATACATACACACACACACATATGTATATATTACTATATTATCATTTTTTATATAATTACATCTATATATTATTAGTATTACATATTTACATATTATAGTATTGCATATTATATATATACACACACACACACACCTCATAAAAATCAGGGGATATTTCAAAATAGGGGACATTTAGTTTAAAAAAATTAAAAACGTTTTTTTTTATTTTTGAAAAATACAGATTTCTTTGCTGAGTATGAATTTTTAATTTTGGTTTTCAGATATTTTTTCCCCTCCTTAAAAATCTTCATATCTTTAATAAAAATGAATGAAGTGATTTGATGGGATGATTTTTGGAAGCAGAGTACTATATATATATATATATATAAATATAATATTGATTTAGTGTGTAATGTGCATTCCTCCCTCCATCTTACCATCTCATTTCACTAGCGGTTTGCACATATTTTTGGACGTAGTACATTCCTTCACGCACTCCATCCTAGCATCTCAACGTTACATCCAGATCCCTCCAACATCAATGGATGAGACAAAAGTAACTGGCTTGACTTGAGCGTGACCTCATCGTGTTTTATCCGTTCTCAGACTGGCATTTCCTGGGCCCACTCGTTCTGGATGCTTAAAGACGCTGTAAAAGGCCTCCAATCCAAACAAATCCCAAACGGAGCGCCAACCTGCGGATGCGGGCTAAACCGCTGGCTTCTGTCAATTACGGGGACGAAAAGGCCCTCTCCATAATTAGGGTCACAGTTGGCCTCCTTTTAAATCTTAAACCGTAGACAAAAGCAAGCTAAAGAATAAGGACTGTAAGAGTTATAATGGTCATTCACGTCCCATTGGCTTCCAGTCATCGTTAGCCCGTTTAACGTCCCGGGCCAAACTCTCCGTTTATGGCTCACCGCTATGTAGAGCAGAGCCCGATTCGGATCATTAATATCTTTGGGATGGTGGCAATTAGCCCGGCCCTAGTGAGGCCAGCCAGTCCCAGAGGATCATGGGAAAGTAGAGAGCAGCATGGGAGAGGACATAAACGCAGCAGCTAGGAGAAGACGCTAATGGTCGGGGGGGAGGAATCTCGTAAAGTCTGGCTAGATCGAGCGGCCAAGAGGTGACTCCTGGAGTAACAGTAGCGGGGCACAGATCACCTGCACGATGAACCTGCACACACCGCTACGCAGACCGCAGTGCAACGACGGGCAACAGGTCACGGGGTCCGGAGACGAAGGAAGTAAGCGACCTGTTTGCACTCTCATGTGGAGAAAAGAAGTCAGCTGGTTGAACCCTTTAGCTGCGACAGCCACAGGAACTACAGACAAAAGCCTCACCTGAGCGGTGGGGTCCGAGGGCATGGGCGAGGGCGACTTGGACTGGAAGGCGTCGTGCGAGGCGAAGCCCGAGTCGTGCGAGGAGACGCTGGGGAGGCGAGCGGGAACCTGCTGCGGCACGGCCACGCTGCGGTAGCGATAGAGCGGGGAGGACGTGTGAGACAAAGAGCCACTCGAGCGAGAGTCACTGCTGTTCACACTGTTCAGACTGCTGTTAGGGTTCACAGGACAGGAAGGGGTGGAGCAGGACGGGGGGGTGGGGGTGTGGGGGGGGGGGGGTTGAGACGGGGAACCATTAAAACTCCACAAGCTTCATGCAAACTTAAAACAAACAAATAAATAAACCAGGGCGAATCCATGTGAGCTTTCCCTAACGATAATTAAATAACGTCAGGTGTGTGGGCGTGTTTAGGATATGTTTGCGATCTGAACAACTGGTGCTACAGCCTGTGCCGCTGACGTTCGTCTATCTGTGGTAGCCTAGCAGTTAAAGAACTGGACTATGGACCAGAAGGTCCATGAGAAAGATCCGTAACCCCCAACTGCTTGGACTGTAAGGTTGTAGCAGTCGCTGTGAGTCGCTTTGAGTCGGCTTCCCTGTTTAAGGTGGCAGTAACCTCAGGCTCCTGCAGGTGGCGCTGCATGAGGATGGTGCGGTTATAAACACCTGCAAGGTGAGCAGCAGGATTCGCAGACTGAGCAGAGGCGGTACAGTGCAGTGAACGTCCCGGTCAATGTGTGGAAAACGCAAAAGCAGGTGTTAATAATGGGGATAATTTAGGAGGGCAGAGGATTTGGGCGTGCCAAAGGCCATAGTGCGAAGGAAGTGGCCGCATGTGCAGGTGTATTGAAGCGTACGAAGGTACGGTTCTAGAAGCAGTGGCAAAAAATCCAAAGCGCCCGGGGATTCTTGTTAGAATCGTGGCCGAAAGACAAAACCGACGACGAATTATCCAGAAGCAACACTTCCCAGGAAGCAAAGCGAATGTATTGACAAGCCATCAAACACTCCGGCGGGTCAGATATACATCATACATCAGTTTCATCTTCAGGCCAAAATAGATTTGTAGAACGGTAGATTTGGATTTCTCCCACTGCTGGTGGACCCTTATCATCGTACGCTTCGACACACCTGCACATTCAGCTACTTCTTTCGCACTACGTCCTTTGGCACACCCAGGTCCAATTGCTCCCTTTGGCCAATCACTAACATCTGCCTTTCCGTCTTCCACATATTAAAGAGGCTGTACCACCTCTGCTCAATCTATGAATCCTGTCGCGCAGCCCACAGGTATTCACAGCCCCATCATCCTCTACTCGTGCAGGAGTATGAAATTACTTCCGCCTTTTTTTTTCATTTGCACAGCGCTTTTTACAACGGAGCAGCTTTACAAAATCCAAGAGTAACACACCAAAGCCCCCGTTGAGCAAGACAGTGGCGAAGGAAAAACTCCCTTGGACTTTGAGGGAACCCAAATTCGTCAGGGACCCCTCCTCATTGGGTGGCCAGGTGGATGATTTAAATGTAAAAGTCGTTGCTTGTGTGTGTGGGGTCTCCGTCTTGCTGCGTGCTCCACATTCATGGACAGATGTTCGAATGTTTTCCTTTGGTATTTGCGGCTGTTATTCTGAACACATCAACTGTTCGATCAACGATGGTGAGCCATAACGGCCCAGATGCAGCAATACAGACCCAAACTATGGTCCTACCAACCCCATGTTTCACAGATAGATTAAGTGGGTTCACATGCTGGAATGCATGTGGAATGCAGTGGTTTCCTTAAACCCAAGAGCTCCACAGACCTTTAGCTGTTTAGAAGTCTTTTAGTTGTTATATTCCTTTTTTCTCACTTTTTAAAAATTCTGCCTTCACTTTTTCAGTTTTCATTCTGGGGCAAACGTGAATTTTGATTTATTTTGTCAACATAAAAAAGTGCAAAGAAATAAAAGGGTATTAATATATATATATATATATATTATTAGTGTTACATATTACAGTATTATTTATTAAAGTATTGCATATTATATATATATATATTATAATATTATTATTTTTACATATATACAGGTTGGGGGGTTTGGAATGGTCTTGATCTTCCTCCATTTGTACACAATATGCCTGAACTGTGGGTTGTTGGGGTCCAAACTCTTTAGAAATGGCTTCATAACCTTTTTGTCCTTTGTTCGCTAAAAGGATACACTTCAAGACCACATTTTGATAGATTTCTGTTCTTTAAATACAACTGGGTGTCCGCCCACCCGATCCTCACTGACAGACACACCCGGCTCTTATTTCAGCTCCAGATGTACTGCTAATAAGACATGTCCACATACTTTTGGCACTCGCCGATTGAGCAGGGCGTAATACTGCAGCTTGGACTCGGTTGTTTGTTTGCGTTCTCCGTATTCGTGCATATTTCCCTATGGAGCATCGCTAGACGTACTTCCATCAGTCACTTCTGTCTGTAGGATCTCGTCCCGAAAACCACCCAGAGCACTCTAAAACAATTCAGGCTGCACATTTGAGAACATCCCACTGATCTACTACTTGATAATTGCTTGGTGTCCTGATTGCTATTTTTAGCTGGAAGGCCAAAATCGGAGCTCTTTCCACACGGGACCCCAATAAAGGACGCAATCGCCAAGGGGGAAGAGGCCATAAAACAAGACAAAAATAAAGCGCTGTGCTGCTTGTCATGCTCCGAATGAAGATTTACCACCTCGGAACGGCTTCAGAGCAGACACTATGGCATGGGCGTCGTCACACACCGGTTTACTGGACGCTAATAAGACAGCCAATATAAAGAGAGGACGATGCATACCTGCACATGCTGGACTTTCTGGACATCGTGGTGCTCGGAGAAGAAGGAGGGGTTTGATATGACCAGCTATAATCAGAGCCCTTTAGGTCATGTAGGATCTGCACACACACACACACACACACACACACACACAAAAGCAAGATATGATATTTTAACACCAGTATAATGAAGATAAAGCACATTTTTGTCTTTTTTTTGTTATTCTTGCTTTGAAATTCAGATTCCAGCTACGCCATATGGACGAAAGTATTGGGACACACCTCTTCATCGCTGAATTCTAGGCGTTTCATTTAGCACAGGTGTACACAATCCATCACTTGGTCGTGCAGTATGCCTTTATAAAACCTTAGTGAAAGAATGGGATGATCTAAAGAGCTCCCTGTAGGTGTCCCAATACTTTTGTCCATGCAGTGCGTGTAGCTGTCTCTAACGCTGATCTTTTTTTAACACCTATAATCGTGGCTGGTTTTATTGCACACCTGTGTTTGACGTTTCTTTCATGTTTCGCTGTACGTAAAGAAAAAATTCAATTCAATTCAATTTGATTTCTATAGCGCTTTTTACAACGTAGCATCGTCTCAAAGCAGCTTTACAGTAATACAATGATCTAAAAGGCCAAAGTTGAGCAAGCCCAGGGCGACAGTGGCAAGGAAAAACTCCCTAAAATGGTAGGGAGAAACCTCGGGAGGCTTGCCTATTATATTATTGTTAGGAGACATTGGAAAGTCAAACTTGAGACAATAGCTCAACAGAAATGAAGACTATAAACGAGCAGGCTTGTAAAACGACCAGACCAGAATAAAGTGGATCTGAAATACGGAATCAAACTAAAAATACTCGACTGATCTCCACGGCGACATTCGGCACTGCGGAGCACAGAAGGCAGTCTGTCTCGCCAGAGTACTGACAGCTGTATTCCCAGCTGGATTTTTCCACTATGCTACACAGAAGCTCTTTCAAACTGTGCGTTGCCTGTTCTCGGGCTGAATCACGCTCATACCTTAAGAGCTCCAAGTGGCACGTCTGATCTGGGAGCGGCGTTCTCGTTCCGCGAACGCTCATGCTTGTGCTTGTGCTTGTGCTTGGGTTTGTTCTTCAGTGTTTGCTCATTCCTCGTGCTGCCATGTCTGACAGGACTTTACATTCTCCTTTTTCCTGTCTGTCGACATACCGTCAGCTCTTGTGCCTCTTTCTTGCACTTGAGTTCCCACGGCTTCGTGTTTTTCGTTTCCATCGCACGAGGGTCGTCGAAAGGGTTGAACGTGACGAGAGCGTCTCCCGCATTAATGGACTGACTGACGAAAAGTAACGCACGGTCTGAAACAAGCGTCAATGATTACAGGTGTGCTCCGATTAGGCACCTTGGACGCGTTAGGCGTTGCCCTATAAAAAGGCTCTCAGAGGCTACCGAGAGATGATGAGAGTGGGAGATGGTGAGAGATCGATGCCTGCCAGAGACTATTGAAGCCGGCTAGACTGTGGTAGCCTAGCGGTTAAGGTACTGGACTTTGGACCAGAGGGTCCAGGGTTCAAATCCTGCCTCTGCCAAGCTGCCACACTTGGGTCCTTGAGCAAGACCCTTAACCCGCAATTGTAAGTCGCCCTGGATAAGGTTGAACGGGAACGTCCCTGTCAGATTGCTTCCTTCACCTGCCCAGTCACCAGATTTATCACCAGTCGAGCATTTATGGGGCCAACTGCGACAGAGCTTCAGCAGGATCTACGGGCCCAGCTGGTAAATATGTAACAGGGCACCGTCCAGAACCTGTTTACCCCCGCGATCAACCCTATCTAGTCCTGTAGATCCAGGCTAGAGGCGGCCGAACAGGGTAACCAGAGCCACCTTTCAATGGTACAGTTTGCCCCAATGCACGTATTTAAACTTATCCTTTCCCTCTACTGTTCAAAAATGAGGGGAAGTTGTTATTACAGTCGCACGTGTAAAGTTATATTAGTTATAGTTATATTAAGCATAAGGCAGGATGGCAGAGAGGGTCGTTTAGAACCAAAAGACAAAATGTGTTTATTCATGTTATCTATTGAAGTATGTATTTTTGTGGTGTTTCACTGCCCTCGGGGGAAACAAACAAAGAGAAGCATTGTCTCTGCGCCGCAGCTGTCATCGCTCAGCCTATCAGTTTCCTGTGCTCTGTCAGAATGGAACAGCTAGTCAAAACAACATGAAAAGGAAGGCCTTAGTCACCAATGATCCAGTTCCTCCAGTCGCAGCACGACTGATTAAACCAGCACAGAGGTCAAAATGTACCTCTCTGTTTAAACAGGATGACAAAGCGCCGTCTTATATCACCCTTAGATACCTGGGCCTATTTTGGATGATCTATATAGGAGCTTTTGCGCCGGAGGAACTTATTCGTGCTCCTAGGAACTGGGTCCACTATTGTTCTGTGTTCACACCATAGAAACTGGGAAGGCTGGAGCCGTGTAGAGGGACCTTTTGAGCTCCTGCTTCGAGGCAGGGTCCTTTTTTTCCCCCACCAGTATAGGAAGTACGCTATCGCTTGTTTGAAAATACAGCAAGTCCGTTAGATGCGAACGGTCGGCTGACAAACTCTCAAAAGTGCGAAGTGCATAAGCGCGAAAGTCAAAAAGTTGTGCGTGTCCGCACAGCAGAACGTTCTTGTTTACCCCGCTTCAGTCTTGGTCAAGAAGGGATTTTGTTAACGACTGTCATGCTTGGACAGAAAGCGGGAGATGAACGCTAGAACGCCGGTTCTGAGCTGTACAGTAAGCATTTGTTGATGTTGCATTCGGTTTAATCTTAACATAGGTTGGTTTTTAGTGGTTGATTAATATATAAATTGGCAGAACTGCTTATATTCTAATACCTGTCCACGAGTGACGGTCGGATCTTAAGGCGGGTCGGCGCGGGGTCAGCAGTGGTGCGGACTCTATGCGGACCGGTCTGTTATGGTTAAGAAAGATCTAAGCCACAAGGCAAGGCTCTCGATTTTTACGTTCCTAGCCTCACCTACGGTCATGAGCTTTGGGTAATGACAGAGAGAACGAGACCGAAATAGGTTCCCTCCGCCGGCTGTCCGGACTCTCCCTTAGAGACAGAGTGAGAGGCTCGGTCATTCGGGAGAGACTCAGAGTAGAGCCACTCCTCCTCCACCTCGGGAGGAGCCAGTTGAGGTTGCAACTGGTAAGGATGAGCCTCATGAGTGCCTCCCCAAGGAGGCAAGTCCAGCCGTCGGGAGGAAACCCCGGGGAAGACCCGGGACACGCTTAAGGGATTACATTGCCCAGCTGGTCTGGGAACGTCTCGGAATCCCCTCAGTAGAGGTGGTAAAGGTGCCCCTCTGTTTAGGTTGCTGCTCCCGCGACCCGAACCCCGGCAGAAGATAATGGATGGATGGATGAATGAATGGATGGATGGATGGATATTATAATTTCAGTGTAGGAATTTCTTAACTACTGTTAAGCCATATGGGCGGGGCTTCACTCGTGACTCGTTACTCTGAAATGTCTCGTGCTCTGCGTGTTTCACTAACGGACCTGTTCGCTGGCCGGCGGCAGTTTGTGAGGGTCCATGGTCAGGGCTTTGAGGTCCTCAGCGATGGTCTGCAGGTGGACGATCTCACTCAGCATGGACATCTCTTCATCCTGAGACACACAGTCACACACCTGCTATTGCTATACTCCTATCTTAATTCATTCAGTTTCAATTTAAACGTTTCTGATGCATAACGAAATAAAAATGACCGACAAGTTTTGTTCCTAGAACTAGGAACTAATGATGTTAATATTATCATTGTTTTCATTATCATTACTAATGAATTTAATTACTGTTATTACGCCTAACAAGTAAAACGATTCTTTTTATGATTGCGAATAGTATAATATTATTTAAAAACAATTACAATAATAACATTATTATCAATAATCATTTAAGAAAAAACGCCCGTTTTATTGTTCCTTATTAATCATATCAGTTCTATTCTTCGTATAATTGTTAATCTTACAATAAATGTTAATATTATTGTTAAGGTTATTAGTAATTGTGATCTTCATATTTATTTATTGGTATTATTTATTATATATATATTTTTTTACTTATTTAATCCATTTAGTTATACAATTATGTATAATAGTAATAAATATTATTTTTTTTTTAAATCACACACACACACACACACATATATATATATAAATAGGTGTGTGAAAATAAGAATGCATTGATTACGTTTTAGGGTTGACTGGAGTTGTTAAAAAACGTAAAACCTTTGTCATCATTGTTTGCGTATCTTTTTTCTGTTTTGTTGACCACAAAAAAAGATTATTATCAATTTACTATTATCATCATCAGCCTATTATTATTGTTCACATTGCTGTTGTTAATATCACTGTTGATGTTATTGTTTAAAAATGTTTTTACTATTATATCGTTATAGCTGTCGTCAGTATGAATGTTAATATTACTACTGTTAAAATGATAGCTGCTTCATTTTTTAAAATGATCATGATTTGGCTTTTATTATCATTTATTATCATTTTTAATGCTAGTACTATTATTGTTAATGTTACTATTATTAGTTTTAGCAGCATCGCAGCTGCTGTAAACATTACTGGCATCATTATTATTGTTATCATTTAAATGTATTATTTTTGAATTCATATTCGTATATAATATAGTGAATATCGTAACATTTGTAGTAGCATTATAGCCGTTATTATCCTTTTTCTTTTTAAAAACTCACCACGACGGGGTGAAGCATGGTGACCAAGGTGCAGAAGCGAGCTCGTTCCTCGATCAGCACTTTCCTCACTGCCTGCTTCTCCGTCTCTTCCAGCAGCAGGTATTTATCGGTCACGTCCTGGACGGCGCTGTCCAGCTGCGGCTGGATGTCTCCTCTCCCTGCACGACATCAGCGTCCATCAGATTAAACAAAGAGGCAAAAGTTTATGCACCCAAGCCTCCGGTCGAAGGAAACTAGAGGTTGTGGTGAGCTGTGGCCTAACTGGGGCACCAGACGGTCGCAGGGCGCACACACACACACACACACACACACACACACAATAGGAGACTTTAGAGACACCAGTTGACCTAATTTGTAAACTGTAATTTGGAACGTAGTAGGGAAATGTGGCACGGGTGCGATTCGAACCCAGTCACACAGACATGGGGAGAACATACCAAGTCCACGCAGTTCCAGAGCCACCTAAGGAACTGATGCATTCCAGCGTTTCAGAAGCATGGAGGGTTGTGAGGTTGCTTAGGACATCTAAGCAAAGACACTGCTGCATTTTTGGATGTCGGGTGAGGATTCTCTGGCAGCCGTTTGTCTCTGTCCCTCTTTGAATTTGGGAAACGTCTCAGAGGGACCTGCGACTCGCACGCCCACGTTACCCTTCAGCTTTTCTGAACGGATCTCCTTCCTCACGAGTGTGTTTCCTGACCCGGGATGACCTGGCGAACGCGGGAAACCTAAACTCTCACCACTGGAATGAGTCCAAACGGGATGACCCCCCCCCACCACTCACCCAATGTTTAGCATTAGCAGATCTGAGGAGCAACAGAGTCAAACACTAACCTGCTCCTGCTTTCTACAGGGGGGAAATAAAAAAAAAAAAAAAAAAAAGAATAAGATCCTTCCCTTTATGTAACACTCCAGCCTGGGTAAGGCGTGAAGATTTGGCAACCCTTTCTGTTCCGATTATTGTACGTGGATAAAAAAACGGCTCATTCATTCGTTTGTTTATTTACTTTAGACGCTGATGCTTTGTGGCTTCGCGGAAGTGGAAATGAAAAATGAAACGTACAGGGTGAGTCAAAAGTCACAGGACGCCCGCTTATAACCGAGACAAAAGGGAAAATGGCACGCCTGAATACCCCAGCAAGTAACGGGTGAGGGGGCCGACCTTTTAGGTCATGTCTGGAACATGGGTGGCATCTTGAAAGATCGGCCCCCGATCTCACCCGTTACTTACTTTTGATCATGAAGAGACCAGAACGTTCTTAGATAAACAGTAAAACGGTTCCTTGCAGCCACTGGGAGTTTTATTATCATCATTCTGCAGACTCTGGTAGCCTAGAGGTTAAGGTACTGGACTCCGGACCAGAAGGTCCAGGGTTCAAATCCCACCTCTGCCAAGCTGCCACAGTTGGGTCCCTGAGCAAGGCCCTTAACCCACAAATTGCTCTGACTGTAAGACTGTATTAATTGTAAGTCGCTCTGGATAAGGGCGTCTGCTAAATGCAAATCAATCTATCTATCTAATTTCCATGTTTTGTAATATTCCTGTTACTCGTTCTGTAAGCTCTTGTGCCCTGTTACTAGCGGGATGATCTGTTCTGCCTGGCAACCGAGCTCTGATTGGTCAGCCTGACTTTAATACTTCTTTACGACAAATGCTTGTGGAGACACCAGGAAACTGGAGTTAGGATTATGGTTGTTTTTAGGCTCCTCCCTCAATTTAGCGCAAATAAAGGAGTTAAACACACAGTACATATCTCAGAGTAGCCACACTACATTTCCCAGCATTCATCTTGAAAGACTAAGCGAGGATTACTGCAGGAAGCTCTACTTCATGGTTTTTGATCATGAAGAGACCAGAACGTTCTTAGATAAACAGTAAAACGGTTCCTTGCAGCCACTCGGAGTTTTATCATCATTATTCTGCAGCCTTTCGGCTTTATTCCATCACAGACTTTCTTTAATTTCCATGTTTTATAATCGGCCTGTTACTCGTTCGGTAAGCTCTTGCGCCCTGTTACTAGCGGGATGATCTGTTCCGCCCGGCAACCGAGCTCTGATTGGTCAGGGTCAGTTCAAGTATTTTTATCAGTCACTTCAGCAACATATGCTCACCAAAGAGTATAAATATGCATAAAAAACATCAAATTTTATAAAAACGTAAAGTATTAAAAACACTCGGGTCAGTAACATCAGTAAAACTCAGCTCATCATCAATTAGAGAACATATGGCTCCCCCATGACACCATAATTCTGTAAAATGCTGCAGGTTTTTCATGTACTGTTAATAATTAAAATCAATTAAAACCCTTGATTTCACCAATCGAGAGAAGATCCTGGTCACCTCAAAATCCCCATCCTGGGCCACCTTATTCTTACGGCTAATATACACTGCCATCTTAGCCTGACCCAGAACGAAATTTATCAGCTGACACTTGTACTTCTCTCTCTTGGTGTACTTAAAACCAAGGATAAAAGTCTGCAGGGTAAAAGCCACATTAAAAGAGATAAGAACGTTCTTTAAAACGTCAATCAAAGAACGCAGCCTCAAACGGCGCATAAAAGCATGAATCACCGTTTCTCTCTGGGTGTAAAAAGGGCATTCAGGTAAAACCTCAGGGTTTAAAAATGGAGATAAAAGCGTTTACCGAGATAATACCATGTAAAACCCGCCACTCTAGGTCCACAACTTATACAGGACGATTCACATGCTGTTCTGGATCAGGCCACAGTGTTCTAGATTACCGTATTACGGATCTAGAACCTGAAAAGGTTAGAGCTTAGAGCTTTCACAGTCAGGCCACAGCTGCTCTAAACCACACCAACCATCTGCTCCAGTACCAACAACATTATTCATACGATTTGTGATTAATGACTTCCTGTTTAATAATTACATACCCAGAAAAAGAGACATAAACGCTGCAGTGACAGACATCAATTACATCTTCCAAACATTGGCTAAAATGGCAGAGATCAAACCAAACACCACCGCAAAAAGATCAGGTCACCCAAAACCCAAAATTAAGATCAATGTTATATCAATCAGTGTTAAACCGGAAACAATCCAAATCAATAAGAACTAAAATTGATCAGATTGAAGAGGCCATAGATACCAACTCCTTCTGGGCCAGCGATAGATCTATGCCCCTCCACAACGGCACCATATGGAAGTCCTACTTCCAAAATCGTTATAATTAAACAGATCATCAGAACTCCAACCAGGTAAAAGAAAAACCTAACAAACTGATTAATGCTATTTAAGACAATCAGACCCCCATAGATCAACCAATCGCAAAAAAGAGAAATCAACGATCAATTAAAAAGACTTCAATTAAAGAAAGCCTGTGGACCAGACAGGATCAGTAACGAAAGGCTCACATTCTGTAGCCCCAAAGCAGCTGAAGCTCTCCAAAAATGATTTAATTTAATATCAAACTCAGGACATTTCCCTGAGATCTGGAACCAGGGATTAATAACACCCCGTTTACAAAAAGGGAGACAAATCCCACCCAAATAATTACAGAGGGATCTGTGTATGTAGCAATCTGGGAAAGATGTTCATCAGCATTATGAACACCAGAATGATGGCCTTCCTCCAGAACCATCACGCATCATCAGCACAAATCCCAGATGGGCTTCCTACCAAAATATCGAACCTCAGACCATTTATATTCTCTAAATTCAATACCAAAACATGAAACCTAACCAAAGCAAAATCTTCACCAGCTTTGTGGACTTCCAAAAAGCCTTCGACTCCGTTTCCCATGAAGCATTACTTTGACAAGGCTAGGATCTCCCCCCTCTGTCGTGGCTCGCAACCTGGGAGCGACTATGGACTGTACCAACTGTCCTTTTCTAGCCACATTGCTAACGTCTCTCTGTCGTGTCACTTCCTTCTTTACAACATCAGAAGGATCCGTCCATTTCTTTCCACAGAGGAAACACAGATTCTGGTTCAGTCCCTTGTCATTTCAAGACTGGATTACTCTCTGTTAGCAGGGCTTCCTCTGAATTCAGCTGCAAAACTTGTTCAATATTCCTAAATTCTCACACACTACACCACTGCTGCGCTCTCTCCACTGGCTCCCTGTAGCTGCTCGTATCAGATTTTAAAACTCTGAAGCTTGCTTACAAAGCTAAAAGTGGGCCTCAATGTTCGAACAGCTGAGTCTCTGGCTATCTTCAAATGCCGTTTAAAGCCCCATTTATTCCGCACTTACCTCAACGAACACCCCCTCCCCTTCCCTTCTTTTTATCCCTCATTAAAAAAACACACAACCGTTACAGTTTAAGGAGCGTATTCTTGTTTAGATTCCTGATTGTTAAGAATGGATTGTGTTACTGATGCCTTAATTCGTTTTTGTAAGTCGCCCTGGATAAGGGCGTCTGCTAAATACTGTAAATGTACTGCTCTCAAAAATTAGTGGATCCCCCAAAATGTCCCATAATGAAATATGCCCTAATTTTTGCGTGCATTTTCAAAGTTTGCACTTTTTTTCCGTTGAGGTTTTTTGCGCGTTTTTAAAATTTGCAAAAGACTGGTGAATGGGAAAACCCTCTACTGAATTCATAAAGAAACCATACCACATGTTCAGTCCTTGGCTTCCCTAAATGCAGCGTTTTTGCATCACTTAATGATCATTGATTCGCGTCACATCTTGTTTACCTGAATTGGACTGGTAATAGATGCTGGTATTCTTATAGAAAGATTGGTTGCGCTCTGTTGTTTTTTTTTTTTTTTCCCCACACAATGAAATGTATGCGGAAGGCCAATCTCTAGACCTGCAGCTGTGTAGAGAGAAATCTCCGCTTCGCTGCAGACGTTCATGTAGTCATCCAAATCGGTGATTCACATTTGTTCAAAGTGGGTCAGAGCTGTGGAGAAGTAATTTTGTATTGGGTGTGCGCGCTGATATAGGTAAAGCAGTTTACACCAACACCAGCCTTTAATGTATAATGTCAGCCGAAAAAAAAAGCAAAGGTTCAGAACGTTCCACCCTCCTCCATGTGACTTTTATCTTCGACGCAGCCACAGTGTAATCCGTCACCCACGGTGCAGCGTTCAGTGTTTTAAGACGTGCTTTTGTGTGTTTCACAGCACTGCTAATTTCATGGCTTTACTAACAATGTGTTTTCGCACGGTGCTCTAGCCTTTAGCGATTATTGTATAAGGTTTTTCTGACTATTAGCTCCCCCCCCCCCCCAACACCGCTAATCGCATTTTCGTCACTTCAACCTGTCATTATGGTCGAAGTGAGTCACTAATCGCCCTCCAGTACATTGAAAGTTAGGTGCTTAAATGTTTGTGAATCCTTGCGATTTTTTTTTTATTTTTATTTTTATTTTTTTTAATTTCTGCATAAATGTGACAACAAACTTCAGTCCTAAAAGTTGATCAAGGGAACCCAGTTTCTGAAAAACAGAACCCATTTAAACTGAGACAAAAATCTTATACTTGCTCCCTTATTTGTTGAGGAAAATAATCCAATATTATATGTATGTAGGCAAAGAATGTAAATCTCTAGGATTGTAGTTCATTTGAAATTGAAATTGGAGTTGTTCGTATGATCAGTGGATAACAATCAGCCATGAGTACATTGTGTGTATTTAAAGAACAGCGACGTCAACAATGGATTCTGAATGAAACCAGTAAATTGTAAAGGAAAATGTCTTGATATCGGTCTGTGAGCCGAATCTTAATGAGTGGCTCATGCGGCAAAATGCTGTTCCAAGAAATGTTTAAGACTAAATAAGATAAATATTAGTTACATTATATTATTATAATTTAATATTAGGGATGCTCCGATACCGATCACCCACGAGTGCCGATCACTGACAATCACCAGTACCGATCCAATACCGATCACTGGCTTGACTGGCTGTAAAATTTTTGATTTAATTATGATGAGTGCTACTGGCTGCGTGATCTGGCTTCTCTCGCAACCTTCAAGGAAGGCGGACGCATTTTTCTTTCCCCTTTCCTTTTTCCTGTCTATTCCTGCTTGCTCTACCGTCTGTGTTCTCTGCTCCTGGATGCGGATCTTCAAAAAGAAATTTAGAATGATTGAATTGATTAAATGGTCTCTCAATGCTATTGACACAATCTTCTCGACGAGAAGCCTGCAACTTTTGCTGCTGGATATGTGATGGACGCCTGGGAGAACTGGCGGATCTTGTGTTTGGCTCAACTTTTCGTTGAGGACACTGAGGATGTATTCTTATTCAGAACCATGGTTACGGGGTTTCTGCTGATTGGATTAGGCATTGCCCTGGTATATCATGAAAATAAAAAAGTTGGGTCAGCTGTTCAAAGCCCCTTACCACTGTCCAACGTGATCGAGGGCGTAGGAAGAGCCGCAGGCACTTAGACTGTGACATTTACTCACGGAATAGATTCGACCTCGGGGGGTGGGGGGGTTTGGGGATGGAGAAGCTATTGGTTCTGAACTGAAAGCTGGAAAAATTGGGACGCTTCATGAGTGTTCTGTGTGAAAATTTAGAGCACTCGATCCAAAACAAGCTTCTTATCTGGTTTTCGGCATCCGTCTTATTTGTGGTTTAGCCTTGAGGTCCAGTTGCAGTGTAAACTTCTCCAGAGGATTCCGCTGCTATGGAAACCTGTACCCCCCCCCCTTTTTTTTTTTCCTTAAGACTGCTGGGGCGTGGCCTGTCTGAAAGGTTTTCCTTCTGTGCTATGGACACGGACTGGTGCTTTCGGGCTCTTTGGCTCCCCCTCTCTCCCAATCTATGAACACACCTTCCATTTCTGCTCCTCCTCCCACAGTCGCATCGTGACGGGTCTGAGTGAGCGCTCTAGGTAGCTGCTACATACCGGATGGCCACTCGTTGTTGCTATGTTTATCCTCAATCCCTTTTCCCCTTCCCCTGTGGCTAGTCTTTTGTGAAATGTCATGTCATTATATGTGCTTATGTGCTAAGGAGTATGTGGGCGGGGCTTTTTTTAATCTCCAACCTTTCCTGGTGTTTACCATATTCTAGCTTCCTTAAGGTTACATCTTCCTGTCTTGTCTTTCCAACCACTGAAAAAGGCTGGTCATCTAACAATGAATTAAATTATTTTTCTGGTTATTTGCTTAGCCTTCTGACTGTCCCGCTGATATGGGCGAGTGTTGGCGAGTGGGTGCTGGGCTGATTGCCGCCTGACTGTTGCAGCTTCAGGCGCCTTTTTGTATTCTCTCCAGTGAGCCTCAAACTCGCCGTGCTCTGCCAAGTGTTTGTTTTTTAAATGACTTAGAACTTAGAATTAGTTGTGTTAATGCGTTTTAATGTACTTCCCCCGCAAGGTATTTTTTGTTACATCACTCACAGCGATGTGAGAAGTAAAGGAAAGGGTGCGGGGACGGGACACAACACTACACGCAGGGCCTCTGCGGGGTGCAAATTACAGGCTATCTGTTTTTGTGAACGACAGTGAAAGGCATTGATTGGCATACGCTGTCACGGAAATGATAAATGCTGTTTAGGTCAGGCAACTGTGGAGGAATGTGGAGCTACTTCTTTATCTTCTTCTTGTAATTGTTGCAAAGCTTTCAGGCATATTGGATTAGTCTCCTGCTTCAATAAAAATCCATGTATACCAAGAGACGGCTTTGGTCCGTATTGCGCTTTCGAAAATATCACACCTTGTTAAATGGTCACAAATCCAGCTCAGTGAGAAAATATTCTTTATGATAAGTTCTGCATTGTTCTCATTAATAATGACATGTGAATTGAAACTGCCAGGGCTACAGGTCAGGGTAGGCTGAGATTGTGACATTATATTGATCTGTCGTTTTAGCTGTGGTGGAAAACATGGCAGAATTTAGACCGGGTTTATGTACTGAGGCGGCCCAACAAGGACTCATGCAGTGGCTGCTAAAGAGAATTAAGGTAAGGCAGCACAATGTACATTTAACACAAACCCACAAATGTTTAGTCTGCTTTTCAGTGTCTTTGGATTCGCTTCCGGTTTTGATATCAGATCGACCAATTAGTGCACATATAATTAATGAGATTGTTGCTGCTCAGAATTCCTTTGTTTCGTTAAGCCTATTGTAGGCTAGAAAACTTCTGTTAGTGTGCAACGCAGCTTTTAAAAACCTTAACAAAATATTCTTGATCTCTTCCTATTGCTTCTGAAATGTGTGCATTTTCCATGGACATCAGCTTTGCCTTTCCTTCAGATGGTGCCTCATTGCACATGATTTGGTGTGTAATGGCCCTCCATCTGTATCCATCTTCACAGGCCCTGTCTTTGACATGGCAAAAGACTCCATGAATAATGTTACTTGCCGTGTTATGAGAGTACTGTTTTTTTTTTTTTTTTTTTTTTGTATGTCACAGGCCAAGATTCCTTTCGAACCTAACAAGCTGTACTGCAGTGAGATCCTGGCTATTCTCCTCCAGAACAATGACAGTACGTAAGACATTGATAATTATAGCCCCTCTTCTCAAACATTGTGCTGGTTCTGTTAAGTAGGGGTGTGTGATATAGATAAAAAATGATATTGCAATGATAATGATATTTCGATGGTAATGATAACTAGAATATAAATATTGGGTCTAACATATAGATGTCCATTAACACACAAAGGTTTGCTTCCAGCTTTCCCGGTCACCCTCAAAAAGATAAAGAAAGGGACAGGATAATGGGGGTATTCAATACATACATATAAGAATAAGAAGAGGAAAGGGGAGGAGAGGTTAAAGGGAGGGAGAGGTCAGTTAAGAGTTACTACAACCGTGCCATCATCTGTACTGTTTGCCAGTAATAGCCCCTGGTTGAGTATTGTATCTTTATTTATTTTTAATTTGAGAAATGATGGTGCCAAGGAATGATGGTACTGTGCTACCTGCCTTATATTCCTTTGTAACCAACTGGCCCAGTTTCCACACCCATTAACTAGTCCGAACCAGTAACAAGTCCCTGTCCCAAGAGTTCTTGTGGTCACTTCTCATGAGTAAAGTCAAAGTCAGATTTATTTATTTAGCACTTTTTACAATGGTGCATTGTCTCAATTCAGCTTTACAATGTTATATTATCTTAAAAGGCCAATCCTCCCGAATATATAAGGAATATATAAGGAAAAAACCTTGGGAGGACCAGGAATCAGAGGGCCTTGGTCAAGATGGTCAAGGGACCCATTCTCCTTGGGTGGCCTATATGTTAATTGAATAATTAAGTTGTAGTAAAATTTATTTGAGAAATTGAGTAAATAACACAACGTTAAACAAGAATTTAGTAATACAATTCAAAATAAAATAATGAACTAGATTTAAGATAATGAGTCCTCAGCGGTAAGTGCACATCGTCTCCTAATAACTAAATGATTGAGGGAGTTACTTCACTCTGGTGTGACCTGGGCATGGTTGGACTGGTTGTACTTCTGCCGGTCTCTAGCATAGGGGTCAAAATACCATCAACTCCCTGTTACACATAGAGCAAGTCAAACATTTCATAGCCTCTGTTGTCCTCCTGTTTCTATGCCCCCCCCCCTTCCTCAGGCACCAGAGAGCTCTTAGGCGAGCTGGGTGGCATAGATGTGTTACTGCAGCAGCTCTCGGTAAGCTCTCTCTCCCTCCTCTGTATCTCTCTGTTTGTCATCGTCAGAAAGTTCAGCACCATCTCTTATCTGCTTCCGCCTCCGTTTACTGACACAAACGTTGTGCGTGTAGCTTTGCAGTTCAGCTGCATCACTCAGCAAAACCTACATCCCAGTTGTAGTGGCACAGCTGAGTGAATGTCTGTAGGCACACGTTGATATGATGAAAACTTAAAAGTAAATGTGTTTCCAGGTTTTACATTGGGAAATGTCAGGTTTTGAATGGAGTGCACATTAGCCTCAGCACCTTTGGGTTGAAGTAAAATGCTGGAAAAACATAAGTCTGTCCTCAGTAATGCTGTCGCACCCATGCTGCCAAGTTCCAAATTGTAGTGGAGTTAGTTACAGCCTACAACTGCCCACTGGATTTCTATGGCTGAGCAGCAACCAGGTACAAAGGTCAAGACAGCATGTACTAGGTTAGGTTCAAAACCTGCAAAGCACTCTCACTATCACTATTAGGGACTTGACACAAATTTGACTAATGCCTTAAAGACGGAATGGAAGAAATCAATGGATCTGAAGGAGCAACTTCAAGCCTGAGAACTATTCACTTTCATGAATAAGCTTCCCATGGCTGAATAACAGACGAAGCCTAAGATACACAGGGTGAGACAAAAGTCACAGGACACGTCACGCGCCGCGAAGGCTGCCAAAACCATTGTTAAGGTCTCTTCATCTGGGTTTTGGACGTTGAAAACTGTTGCTATGATACAGCAGCTGCGTTCCCTGGACATCAGAACGGTCAATTCCATCTTCTGCGATGAACTGATCTCGGCCGATGATTGGTCTTCTTTGATATTCTACATGGCCACATTCCAGCTGAAAATGTATACTCATGATACAGATTTTGATTAAGTAGCACCCAAAACATAACTGAAATCGAACACTTCTTCATCGTGAACATCAGTAGGTGACTCAAAAATAAACCACAGAGTGGCTGAGCCATGTTTAAAGGTCTGTACATGCATTAACTGAATTCTGAATTAAAGTTAGTAAAGGGTTGCTCACCGGATATAACAAGTCATGTTTGATCGGTGCGTCTCTATACCCTTGATGGTTTGCATGTGAGAAATAATTTGCCAGTTGGCCAAGAACTTTGCATGGAAGACCTTGGGTCTGCGTGAAAGCCGTGACCACAGCCCTAGGCACACATTCGGGAAGGACTGGAGCTTTGACCAAACATCAGTGCCTGACCTCTCTAAAGCACTTGGATGGAAGCTGTCAGTGCTGCCAAGTTTACAAAGGAGCAACCACAGGCTGAGAACTGTGCACTGGGAGTGTCCTGGACTGGTTTCCATGGATCAGCAGATGCAAAACGGCCTAAGATCATGACACCATCATTACTGGCAAATCCGTAAGGAATCAATTTGCCAGGTTAGTAGATTTTGCATGCAAATACTTCAGTAGTCTGCACAGGGCTCTTGACCTAAGCCCTATCTGGCACCTCTGGGATGGTCTGGATCTCTGACTCATCATCAGTTCTTGACCTGACTCGTGCTGTAAAGGTTAAATAGAAGCAATCGATGGACCCACAGGATCATTAGCAGCTTGAGAAATGTGGATTTTTGTGGCTAAGCGGCAACCAAAGCCTAACGACAGAATTCTCCATAAGGAAATGATTTACCACATTGCTCTCTTTGCATTAATGACCTTTGTTCTGCACAGGGCTCATTTGTTCTCACATTTGGACTGGCATGGCGCTTTTATCCAACATCAGTATTTGACCTATCTTGAGGCAAAACGGCAGCAAAACTAGGAAAGAGAAGTCCTCTCCAGTTCAATGGACTAATACTTGCAACAAATGCCGTTACCATAGTCGCATAGTAGTTTCGATACTTTGCACGTAACGCCTTTCATGGTTGTAGTTCTCTTTTTGTCAGCAGGCATTACAAGTGTTCGATCGTTTCAGTTTTCTGTGATTCAGCCCTGAAACAGATGTATATAAGACGGACAAAATCTTTTCTATTCTGATTCTTAAGACTTCTGCTCCTAAAGCAATCAGATGCGTGCTTTCATGCTCATTTTCTAATGCATGTTTTCGTCAAAATAACATTGTGTGCCAGGTGTTCAAGAGGCACAACCCTGCCACGCCAGAAGAACAGGAAATGATGGAGAACTTTTTTGATGCCCTTTGCTCCTGTTTAATGCTGCCCGCTAACCGTGACCGCTTCCTCAAGGGAGAAGGGCTTCAGCTGATGAACCTCATGCTCAGGTTTGTAATTGGCTGCTCCTAGCTGCTGGTGATAAGCCACAGTGTATGACTGTACACTCAGTGGAGGCTATAATGGGATATTTCAATTGTCACGCAAGCAGCATTCATTCTGCAGCACCAACTGATGAATTCCATTTTGATTTCAGAATGCCTTTAAACCCCATTTAGACCCATTTAAATTTCCTTTTTGTGCGGGTAAGATTTTATTACATGTATTTACACTTCAGTCAAATGCATCTCCAGTCCACCACATAGGTAACATGCAAGTCAGCTCACAACACTGGACCACCCATTTCCTTTGTTTTGGTTTGGTTTGCACTTTTGCTTGATCAAATATCAAAATAACCATACATTAAAATAACCGTACATTTAGATCCTGCATAGCACCGACGATCTCGGACCGCTTCTTGTTGACCCGTGTAACACTGAATCATTTGCGTGTGTGTGTGTTCATGTTGTCGTTATTGACAATTCGAGCCTTCTTTTCTAGGGAAGCCACCCAGGTGCTTGTCCAGTATGTTGTTATATCAAAACTAGATTACTGTAATGTTCTCCAGACCCCTTCAACTCATTCAGAATGCAGCATCTCGTCTGGTTTTTAATCCCAAACCAGATTGTTGTGTTCACTTCACTGGTTCCGTCTTACCTTAATGCTCTGATCAAATCACACGATGTACCTCAGACCCTCGGAGACCTGAGCTTAGCTTGACTCTACCTCCAAGTAAGATGGGAGGAAGGGAGCATCAAGACTGGACAGGGAGCCTCCCTGAGCGGTGACTAAAAACTCAAAAACGTTTCACTCAGCATGATTTTACTTGCATCTGGTCCTAGCAGGCTCAGGTGGATTGTGTTCCTAGGCTAATGATTGTTTTATGCTATTGTTTTGTCTACTGGAAAGAGTACAAAGTAGTTTTGGAAGTCACTCTGGATATGGGCATCTGCTAAATGCTGTAAATGTTATGCCCAGGTTCAATGTGACCGGAACGTAATCGCTTATATAAGACTGATCAAGTGATTACCATTTATTACCGATCACGCTCATAGATTTTTTTCCCTGCGATTCCGCCCGTATTCATTGCATTGCGGAAACCACAGGGCCCTGTAGTGTACAATTGTGCATTATTCCTTTTGAAGAAGGTTCCACCAGTTGTAAAAGCCATGAATTGCCAAACCTGACTTAGACTGTATGTAAAGGGTATATAATGAGTCGTGGTGAGACTTGAGGGAACTGAGAACTGAAACAGTTTTGCTAACTCCTGGTTGCTGTCTCTGGTGTCTCGGGTTCGGATTTAGGTGTTCATTGGAGCTGAGCTGGGATTCTAGCATCTTTCAGCTCTATACGTGATCGAGCAGCTTTCTGCTTCATGAATCTCATCCACAAACTGGCTTCCTATCACTCAGCTTCCTCCCTTCCCATCTACATCCTGACATGTGAAACGTTTTCCCATGAGCTATATAAACAGTGTCGTTCATCATCTCTGCACGGGCAGAGTGGCAGTGTGACAGACAGCTACATTTCCCAGAGTGCCAAGCTGCTCTGATACAATGTTGTTTGTGCAGTGTGCTCCTACAGTTCCTTTGTGTGGGTTTATTTTTGTTCACTGTCTACAGTTACAGATCCCATTCGTCTTATTCTATGTGGGGCTAAATCTACTATTTGTCTAGGTTTGACTATTAGATAGATATATATATATATATATGGAACTGTTATAGAGTTATAAATCACTACCTACAGGAATTGCACAATACGGTTCTTTTGCCATTTTTTTATGTTTTCACACTTATTTCACTTCACAGTCATCAAATCCACTGATAAGCCTTTCAAATACATGAAAACGTACACAATGTAATATAAACATACCTTGCTGGCTGCACACAACCGAGAGGCAATGAGTCCACTTGGAGAATAACTGATTTCCAGGACAGGCAATGCAGCATCACCTTTTAAGCACTTTGTTGCAGAGTAAAAAATGGTTCCATCTTCTGAGAATCCTGACATCTAAAAGTGTTTGTGCAAAACACAGACTTGAACATAATCTTCCTATTTAAGGACATAGTCAATGCAAAGACATTGAACGTTCATAAATATAAATGACATAAAACTGTGTAAACGAAACATTAAATTAGGACTTTAATAATATTTCAGATTTAAAATCTGTGTAAAACCGATATACTCATATAACTCGCTATAACCAGCATTGTATAACTCGTGCAAACATCTGGAATCCTCTTCCTAATCCTACTCCTATTATAATTTGTTAGAACTGTTACAACCATAATGTTAAAGTGAAAAAAAAAACAAACAACAAAAAAAAAACAGTGGTATTCTTTTTAACCATCATTTGCCGATTGACTGTTGGCAGGGAGAAGAAGCTCTCTCGTGTGAGCGCCCTGAAGGTCCTGGACCATGGCATGATCGGACCCGAAGGCACCGATAATTGCCACAAATTTGTGGACATCCTAGGGCTGCGTACCATTTTCCCACTCTTCATGAAGACGCCCAAACAGATGAAGAAGGCCGGATTATCTGACAAAGAACATGAAGGTATTGCATGATTTTAGCGTGTTCGGGCATGATGGTTTACTCGGCGAGCTGTTAGCAGTGTTTGCTGAACATCTACTTGACAGCAGTGACTGACTGGTTCTTAAAAACACCGTCAAAGCCCCGTCATCTGAACTCTCATTATCCAAATTCCTACTGTACCATTATGTAATTGACTTGTATGCTTTGAGAACGATACCAGATTTGCTGATCAGATACATATCGGAGGTAGGTGGTGTTCTGGATACCGTCTTACCGCTTCCATCACCCTCAGCTGTTTTATTCAATGGTTCATTAAAGAAACAGTTATTAGACAGAGGACAACACGGAAAGCTGGAAAACGATTTGCTCGGTAGCAAGGCCTTGATCTGCACATAACTAGCAGGCCAAAGGACATCTAAAACATTTCCCAGAATGCTCTAGATTTGAATATCGGGTTTAACTGTATGTTCAAGTGTCTCGTTGAAGGTGATGTGTCTTCATCTGGGCACGTGAGCCTTCCTTAACTAGGCCAATCATCTGTGAAAGTTAATCTTGGACATGTGCCTGTCTGTTTAGGAAATGGCATGTGTCCTCCTCTTTGTGTCCATTCCTTTGTTAGCAAGTCCTGCTCTGTCCCTGTCAGTCTTTGATAAGGAGGCGTTACCTGTGTGCCTTTCGGCCTCAGAAATGGAGGCGTCTTCTCTCTGCCTGTCTCTTCTTTTCCTGCGAGCCTTCCTCCTAGTCACGATCGCTGAAGGTGTGTCCTGTCTGCGTTTCCCATTGGCTAAAGGGGTTGTGTCTTCCTTTATGCCAGTGATGTCTGTGAAAAACTTTTATTCTCGTCCGTGCCCAGTTTCTTTGGACGCTTTCATCCTTAGCAAGAATTTCTGCTCCCTTCTTACCTCTGGCTATTCATTAGGGCTCTGTCCTTGGCGAGTTGTGAAGCTGCCTTGCGACACTACCTGCCATATCTTTAAAAAAAAAGATTAAATTAGGAGGTAAACCGTTTCACCAAGTTCACCTAGTTACACGCCGAGCCAAATTCTATCAGGTCCTCTTTAGACCAGTAACTCCAAGGAGAGATTACAGGCCACATCGGCATCTGTGTGGAGTTCATTAACAAAGGGTTGTTAATCAAGTTTCTCATGGCTTACAACAGTGGCGCAGTGGAGCCTGCCTTAGGAAACAAAAAGAAGTCAGTCAGACTCCAGATAGTGCGACTACTTATTGCACCAGGAGACACAATTTGTCATCTCGCAGCCGTAATTACAGCATCTGTCTAAAACAGACACACAACTGCGTACAGTCCATGCCATCTAGCCTTATCCCACGCCGTAAATTTCAATTGTGCTCTACCAAGTGCTGCTTTCGACCCTTCACCATAATGAGGTGGACTATTTTAGGAAGTGAAGGACCGATCCTAGAGAGGCGCACTGTGAGGGTGGCTGAAGCGGCGTTGATTGTGGTGCGTTTGAGCACGCGGGGAGTGATGTCCCATGTGGGCTTGAATTTTGGGAACTTGTGCTCTGACACGAGCAGGTTTGGTCACCTAATGAGGTGCCAGTATTGTAGGCAAGCCTATAAACATGTCCAGTGTGTCTTTAACTCTGAATAAGAGCTCTTGGCGTCCTAAGAAGATTTACTAGATTTTTAGTGCTTTTCTCTAGGTTTGCTTGCTTTGGCATTTTGAAATATCCCCTCATTTTTGTGAGCAGTATTTCAGAGGTGGTAACTAACAAATTAAAAGAACCTCGAGACTGTACTGTATTAGATTATCTCTGGAACTTTTTGTACTTTTGATGCACCACAGCCATGTTGCTTTAGTTGTTTATTTCTCTATTTAAGGCATTTATTTTTATTTTGCCGGTTCTATTCAAGCACTTAATGAAGCCCAAATCAGAATCCTAGGTTTATATTTGAAGCATCGCCCCTGGCCTGAGGATGCACGTTCAATACCAATAGCACAGTCGTGGACGTTCCTTTTGCCGATTTGGTCATGCAATTCTCCATTTTTGTAACTTGCCGCCCACCATGCTACGTTTGCTGATTACAGTATAAGACACTTTAGCAAGTGTGTCATTTCAGTGATGCAATCGGCAACAAATACAAACACTTTTTAAACACTGATTCTGACTCGCTCTGGTTCCCGAACTTGCCGTGTCAGTAGACTCCAATTTGCTATGGTGTACTGAAACACTGTTTCATTCTCTTTTTGGAAACCTGTGACACAATCCCAAGAAACTGTAATGCAACTTACAGTAGCTATGCTAAATGTTGTCTAGCACCAACCTGTCAGAATGTTAACAATGCTAACTGTCCATTATTGAGAGTGACGGATGCACCGATATTGAATTTCTCAGGCTAATACGATAACCTTTTTTTTTTTTTTTTTTTGAGAAATGTTGTGGCCGATGTTTAAATCCGATTATTTAAACTCTCAGCATATAAAAAACGTTCACATTATAATCCATACTGTTGATCAAACCTGGATTGTTTTAATTAATTTTAGCAATAAAATATAATAATAATAATAATAATAATAATAATATGCCAAAAAATACAGTTAAATCAGACCTTGCAATTACTGTAAACGTAAGGTGCAGTTCACTAATTGGAACATGGTTCAATTCCGTTTTATATTGTAACTTTCCTTTAAAAAACACATATATATATATATATATTTTTTTTTGCCTTTAATCCTCACAAGCAGCAACAAGAACAATTAATTGTATAAATAAGCTTATAACTTAGAAGCTCCAAGAAATAATAGAGCTGCAATGAAGAAACAATAAATGCTCATGAGCAAATATTTAATATATTATTTATTTATTTATTATAATTATTATATCGGCTGACATTCTAATATCGGACAGGTTCTGATAACAAAAAAAAAAAAAATCAATATATGGGCAGATAATACGTCGGTTGCCGATAAATCGTGCATCGCTAGTGCCCCAAATGATCTTGAAAGTGTTTTGGTAACGGATCTTGGAGAAATGGACGAATGTTGCCTGAGGGAAGTGAGTGAACCAGGATGCACTGTAGGAAGAAAACAAGACGGTGGCACTGTGGGCAATGTTTACTGGTTCCTGCTAATTGAGGTGAAAAAGCCAAGGTTAGATTGTTTGTGTGCTGTCTTAGCTATGTAAGGAAACTAGTAACTTCATAATAATGATAATATTATTAATAATAAGTTGTATTTGTATAGGATCTTTCTAGTACCCATGGACACGTTACAAGTCATTTTCACACAGGGAGGGGAAAAACACCTCTTGACAGATGTGTTGAGAGAAAAGATGGGTTTTGAGCTGAGTCTTGAAGGAAGAGTATGAGGAGCAGAGTCGGAGAGGTTTAGGAAGGGTTCCGCATTCCACAGTTTTGGGGTCTTATGGTGAGAAGGCCATCACTTTCAGCGGTTACACACGCTCGTATCGGACACAAATCTACACTGCTTATAAAAATCAAGGAATATGTCAATATTTGTCTAATTTTTGGGGCCAGTATATATTTTAGCCACAGCATCATTAGCTAATATCTTAATTGCTTTGGTAGGGATGCGAAAAACATAATGGCATAACAAATGATGAAGCTCTGTGTTCTTGTGTATTTTTAATATAGGAAATGATCTGAACCATCACCAGTGACATTAAGTTACCATTAGAGGTTGTCATGCTAAATGGAGAATGGAAATTACTGTTGCTTTTTTTTTTTTTGATCGTTTCCTTTAGAATTTCTCTCTGTGAAGCTTCTTGGCATTAGTACATAATTGGTGTAAATGGCATGGGAAGAGCTTGCCTAATCATTCCCATCGTGCATAATTAAGACTCCGTATTTGCTCTTATTTTTGAGTACAAAATGGATTGGCTATTTTTGTATCTTTGTGAGCCTTATGGGAATTGATTTTTCGTAATGAATAATATCAACAGAAAAGCCTATTGTTTGCCAGCACAAGCTGCTTAAAGTGATTACAGTCTTTTATTGTTCTAGTGTTTTCTAAATGAACACTATTTAACATCATCTCCATAGGGAATGTACCTGCAACATACTGCATTTCTGCTCGTGTTAATGCACAGTTCCTGGCCATTCACTGAATTTAACATATTGGACAAATCAAATGTTATGGTTGATGACATCTCTGGGTAATGAACCCATGACCTAATTGACTTGTTGGGTATGAATCCAAATCCAGACTTTAATGTTGTGCTTACGCTCAACTTACTTGGGTAGGTCTAATCAGCTGATCTGAGGATCTGACGTTCACAAATTAGACAAAATGCTACACAAGGAAAGGCTTTCTGCCAGATTGGCTATCACACAGACTCGATTGGTCGCGTTTGTTGGTGGGAGGGCTGGTCAGAGGGGATTGTCCTCCTGCTGTGGCTTGTGATGGACTGGCAACACATCCAAGATGTAATTACCTGGATACTATACACTGTGGAGCCCCTGTGACCCTGACTGCTGTTATTAAGATCTGAAATATCAAACAGATACTGCAGAATACGAACTCTTCTCTGTTCGACCAGGGGAGACATTTTACAGTTTGTGTGGGGTTTTTTTTTTGGTCCCCAAATGACATTTTTGACTCCTCACTACACACATGCCATCCCTATAATAAGACATGCCAAACGTTTTTAAATTCAGCTTTGTTTCTGCTTAGCATATGTTGCCCTAAATGAATCGTAGCCTCTTAGAAAGGTAGGGGGTCAGTTCATTTTGATAAAGACACCCCTTCCGAGCACAAACCTCTACATCCCACCTCCTCTCCTGCCAGTTCCAGTAGGCCATCAGCTCAGATAAGATTGTGTTGATTTCAGTTACTACATTTTAGGTTTTATATTTTAAATTTCGGCATGAAAACAAACAATCATTTGCTGATTCTAGATGGATCGATCCTATTTACATCTGATTCAGGCTTTAAACAAATTGGAATTCACAGACTGGTCAAGTGTGCAAAGCAAAACCCACCACTATGGTGGTGGTGACACAATCTCTATACCAGAGACTTCATCATGCAACACTTGAAGTATTCAACACACAACGTTGATAAGCCAGAGGTATTTACACTGATTAGGATTTTGTTTCTCTGGTTACAGTGATCAAAGACCTATTTAATGAGAGGAATAAGGACACCTGGCCTGTTAAAGTGGGCCGGTTCTGTTATGCTACTGGATTTGTCAGCCAGTGGCACTGGAACTGTTGTGCAGAGAGAGGGAAGAATGAATTTAATTAAATGGCGACAAAACTGTGACCCGTATTAAGACTGGAGAGCTCACTTACAAGGATCTGTTCACTGCAAAGGTTAAGCAGAAGCTGCAGTTGATGAGCGAGCAATGCTAATAGCGCACCCTCATTATCACACCACTCCTACACAATGCTTAATCTCTCTTAAGCTTACTTTGTTTGTTCCATCTCTCTTTCTCTACCTCTGTCTCTCATTGACGTCCCTGTAGCTAATGGCCTCTCAACTGGTTGCCATGGTGACCTAGAACTCAAGCACCTCTCTATATTCCTTCTCCGTCTCATCATCCGCATTCTTGGTCCTTTTCTTTCCTCGTTCTTTGCCCTCATGTTTCCATTTCCCACGGCAGTGCTTAGAAGGGACACCCAGAATACCTGTGCCATCCATCGTTTTCGTTCCTTTGTTCAGACACACAGTTCCACACACACACACAACTATTGTAGTGTGGTTCAAATCGAATTTTCTTAGCCTGCGGAGCGTTTGCTCTTCCTTCCTTGCTTGATGGCTTAAGGGAAGTTGACTGATCACTCCTCCCACTGCCTCCAACTGGGATTAGGCTGCCTAATTAATCTGTTAAGGATATAAACAGTCTAAAGAGGTGCTGCTCATCTTGTTGTTTGCTGTTAAGCTCACGGCTAACCAGCTCGTTGTACATGGATTATGGCTGCACCGATTGATGGGAAGTGCATAGGAGAGTTTCGTTCAGAACCACCTAATTAGGCATCTTCCCAGTCTGGTTCCTGAAGCCTGAACGCCTGTGTTGAGTTCAGTTTTGCATTTGAGCTGCGGGACTAATGTCGGTAACGCAAAGAAGGCTCCCAGTTTCGTATTATACAATCAGAAATTCATAAATTAGAAAGTAAAAGCATTCATAGAGAACATGAGCCTACTGATACTTCAGGAAGTGGGTAAATTGGTACTAGTTGTAGAAGGTACAATTATAAGCTGTCACTCCTGGAAGCCTGAGCCCTTAACCTACAATTTCTTGAATTGTACCTTGTTAGTCTCTGTCAACTGAAATTTAAGATAAAAGCAGCTCCTTAATGACTGAAAATTAGTATTAGGGTGTCACGATACGCTCAGAATTTGCTCGTTCATGCTGAGTCATCATCCAGTAAAATGTAATGTAATTGTAAACTGTGAAATCTGATAAGTAAATTAGCACTGTAATGTTAGATGAGGTATAGTACTGTTTTAGCCCTGTTATAATGTCCATACAGGATAGAATTCTTTTTCAGTCTCTATTAGAATACAAGAAAATACAAGACATGTGTATGCAGTATTAAAAAAAAAAAACTGGGGGAAAAATCCTTAGCAATTATTTAATGGGATGTCAAGTCGACCCTACTACAGACCAAAGACTTTTTGCACAGTACTGTTTCTAGATAGATAACAGTGGTTAAATCGGGTTTTGCCGGTAAACCCAAAGGTAAATAAACTGCCAGTATCACGTGGTAATGCATGTAAGAAACATGCGTGCTGTAGCTGGTAATGGAAAGTGACTGACCTTTTCTCTTTTTTTGGCCATGTTCTTTTGTCTTTCTGTTCCACTAGAGCATGTGTGCTCCATTTTGGCGTCTATGTTAAGGAATCTGAAGGGACAGCAGAGGAGCCGCCTACTGAGCAAGTTCACAGAGAACGACTGCGAGAAGGTAGATGTCATCCAACAGCAGTACTGCTTCTTGAGCTGTGCTACTTCAGCAGTTAATTAAGGATGTTAACATCAAAGATCCACTTTACAACAGGACTGTGTAACCTAGATCAGTTTTATATATATATATATATATATATATAAATAAAAATCCTGTTGAGAGTTGCTGTATGGGCACGGGCTGGCCCTTGACCCCATGTGGATTTAGTCATTAATATGTCTGTCTGTCTGTCTGTCTGTCTGTCTATACAATATATAAAACACACACAAACACACACACAGCGAGAGAGAGGCAGTGTAACCTAGATCAGTTCTAAAGAAATATCATTTATATATCAGGCATTACTTCTTTCACGCCTTTCTTCCAACAACCTTCCCTCTTCTGCCATTTAATTAGATACTACATTTCTTTGTTACTTCTTTCAATTTGTTCATTGTTTACCTCTTATTGTACCATTTTTTTTTTTTTTTCATCCATCCTTACCTGTTGCACTTCCTTGTAATTTTTTTGAGTGTCGCATTCTTGCTCGTCCTTCTTTGCATCATTCCTTCTTGTCTTCTTATCCTTCCTTCAGTGTGTTTGCCCATCAGTTCATCCTTTCTATAATTTTTCAATTGCCTTCATTTTTCCAGTTCTCCCTGCTTCTGTTTCCTGATACTTTCCTGTTTCCCAGTCATTTCTTTTTTTTCCCTTGTCCCCTCTATACGTTGAGTGTGTTTAGGTGCACTTGTTAATGTGGTAACTGTAGAAAATCAGACTTCGTCAGTAATCCGATCAACACAGTTACATGCACATGTATGAGTAATGAGATAATATGAAACCTATGGTTGACTTGACTTGGGCAGTAATCAGATTTCTACTTTGGAGCCAGCCGTTAATCTTACTGAAATATTTGATGCCTAGCGTAAAACTTTCATATCGAATAATCACATTTTCATTCGAGTTTATATTGTGTTTACAAAGTGTTTGACAGCCTTTTCACAGCCTATAACGCACGCGAGAAAGCCAAGTCTCTAGAGTAAGCAGACCTGACAACGTGCTGGTTAGGCCGCGAGCATGCGCAGACTGAGAGAACCGATGGAAATTGGGTAATACATGCTATGAGAAATCCTATTATTGGGCTGAGATCAAGGTTTCTTTATAGATATCTTAATCCGAGTTCTAGATTATTAAGCGCTTATAAAGGCGCTCATCGGCAGGACATGCATATCAACCTTAAACCTCGCAGCGTCAGCTTAGAAGTGCTAGGACTTGATCCTTCAAACTTCTTGTCGACAGTCCAGCCCTTAAAGTTGTCCAGCCAGTTGAATTCATTCATTCAGCAGTACCTAATATTCTATGAAAGGAAAGGGGAGGTTGAAATGTACCCATGATTCACTGCCCACAAGGGGTCAGTGAGCGGTTTGAACGGATGCTCTGCGTTTGTGCGTAATACGACCCACGTTTTCTGCAGGTGGACCGACTGATGGAGCTGCATTTTAAATACCTGGAGGCGGTTCAGCAGGCTGACAAGAGGATTGATGGAGAAAAGCATGTAAGAATACACACTACACAATCAGTCCATTTGGCTTTCCAACCCTTCATCTCATCCTGCTCCGGCTTTTGTCCTCACTGATAAGACACATCAGAATGATGAGAGCGATGCCATTCAGAGATAACAGATTATCAGTGATTTCACATCCGTCTGCTCTCAATGCTGTGCTGTTCCATTTGAGCCCTTCCTCTTCCTGCTTTCTTTTTATCCGTCTGCTACATTCAGATCGCATCTTTGCAGCAGCCTGTCCAGTTTGCACATATTTTTTGTTTATGGGTCAACAAGCACAGGGCACAAGGTGAGAACCAAGCTTGGACAAGGTGCCAGTCCAAGGCGAGGCACATGCAAACACGTTTCACCGCTATTTTTTTTCTGTGGTAATGGTGGTTCATTAGAATCTCCAACATCTTGCTGTTATGGTAAGAAAATGAAGTCGAATTCACAGGAACCTCCCTTTTAGAACCATTCTTTTTGATTCCTTCCTCAATTGACAGACTGATCAGAAATAAACCGACGGGCGTAATGCCTGGTTTCTGATAGTAACCCTGAGTGTTAAATAGCGAGGTATACTGGATAAAAAATGTAGCACGTCGCGGTATTTTCCTGACTGAAGTTTTTCCTCCCGCGCTAATGCTTGTCAAAGCAGATCAGACCCTGAGGGTGGTTCCTCAAAGCCAACATCTTGCCTAATAATGTCTCCAGGTCTATTAAATCATCTTCCCTCTGCCCTGTGCGATCAGATGGGCAGATGGGTCACTCCAAATGAGGCATTGTAGGAGAAGAGGGACTATGAATTTATTCTCCACCATTAGGTCGTTTATCTTGACGGCAGCGGTGGGCATTCATTCAGCAGTGTTAAATAATCATATGGATGTGTGTGTGTGTGTGTGTGTGTGTGTGTGTGTGTGTGTGTGTGTGTGTGTGTGTGTGATTTACAGGTATAATCCTGGACTATGAGAGAGGTGGAGAACAGAGGAGCAGATCTATAGACCTGCTGTACCTAACCCCAGAGTGAGAGCTTTTATTTATACTGAAGTTATTCAACAGAACTTATTCATCTGTAGAGAAACCATTACTAATCATCATGTGTGTGTGTGTGTGTGTGTGTGTGTGTGTGTGTGTGTGTGCGTGTGCTTTAGCTCTGATGTGGATGAGTTGCTGTTAGAGATCCGGAGAGTAGAGCCGTTAATCACCGAGTCTAGAACAGATCAGATTAAAACTCTGATACAACGATTACAGGAGAAACTGAGACAGCCAGATCAGCACCACTTCAGCCTGTATAAGGTACACACACACACACACACACACACACACACACAGTATTCGGATTAGTGAGGTAAAATCCGGCTCTTTGGATTGGATTTCTAGATCGGAGGACACTGTGCACATGGCAAGAATTGAATGATCAGATTATAAAGTGCACGGTTGGTACTAGGTACTGTTTGTTCGTTGGGGGTCGAGGCCGGGGCTCTGTACGGATCAGCCATGCCTTGATGGACCAGGAACCGAGCCCACAAACCTGGAAGGGTAGGGTTATTCCAAAATGCCTTGGTTATGCTGCAGCAGTAAGATTTCCCTTCGCTGGAATTAAGAGGCTTTTTAAATCCTGGCTATTGTAACGTTGTGATACAGACACCAGGGGGCGTGAGTGTACAGGCTGGGAGAACAGCTGGATGTGATTACAGCGTACAGATGTATTCATCCACTTATGGAAGCTTTCATCTCTCTGTCTCTCTCAGGCTCTTCAGGCTCACATCCTGCCTCTTACCAACGTCACCTTCAATAAATCAGGCTCCAGGTGAGAGAGGATCTCTGTCCCCCTGTCCCCCTGTCCCTCTGTCCCCCTGTCCCCCTGTCCCCCTGTCCCCCATGTTCAGTCTTCTCCCATCCCCTCTCTCTCTCTCTGCAGTTTTATAACCGGAAGCTATGACAGAACATGTAAAATATGGGACACAGTGTCTGGAGAGGATCTGCACA
>JAUZST010017638.1:0-33644 GCA_034779995.1 Parotocinclus haroldoi
GGAGAAGACGCTAGAAGGGGAGGTGCCCTGGGTGACGGCTGTCCGAGAAGATCGCCCATGCGATCTCATCGTGACAGGTAATGAGTGCAGAACATGAGGATTCTTAAACAAAAAGTAACAGTTCTGTGAGAGCCAGAATTCAGGCTGGTTAGTATGTGATTTAAATCAATATGCAATTAAAAATCATACATTTTTCTGGATTTTTGTAGATTGTCTCTTACAGTTGAAGTGTACCTACAATAAAAATTACAGCCCTCTCAATTCACGTCTCCAGCTGAAAGACAGCGACGCTAATTTTTGGAGCCTATGACAGAATTCACAGGCTATCCTAGACAGAAAACCAGTACATATCACAGGGTTTGTAAAGTGAATCCACCATTGGGTGACTAGTTAATGTGCCTTAATAACAATCTTAATTATTTTCAGCTATACTTACTAGTTAAGCTGATACAGACAAGGAAAGTTTGTGACCAATTTTCTCTATGGCTTATTAGTAACATGTGACAGGTCTACGCCCAAGTAATAATAATAGAGAATTATTGTTAAACATATAATTCATGACTACATTTCTTTCATGGCTTTAATAAGCAAAGTAACCTATTTTTCATAGACCACGTTAGAAACTGTATGAGAACAACCTCACCAAATGTCAAGCAGTTTAAATTAATGAGATGAGGCTTAAGATGATGAGATGAGGTGCAAGTTGTAATGGATAGGGTGCCAGCTGTCAAGACCAATTATGGGTAGTACCTTGTAAGTACCTGGCATTAGTATTTAACCCTTTGTCTTTCTCTATTACTCAAATTGAACTAAGCATAGCTAAACATAGGCATACGCCTTAAGGAGGAGGAGCTGATAAGCTGTGCTGGTTTCCTTTTCACAACCCCAAATCAAAAACAAAGTTGGGACAGTATGGAAGATGCATCATATAAAAAACATAATGTTTTGTACATTTACTTTAACTTTTATTTCATTGACATTTCACAGACATTCACAGACATTATGAACCAGGCATATTTGTTGTTTTGTCTGATCAACTTCATTTCATTTGTTAATAGGCCCGTAACACATTCCAAAAAAAGAATGAAGAAAAAGAATTTAGAGCTAGTAATGTATTAAAAATAATAATAATAATAATGATTGATTTCAAACAGGTGATGTCACCAAGTGATTGTAATCATGATTTGGTACTAAAGCAGCATTCAGGAAAGCTTGAGTCTTTGATGAGCAAAGATTGACAGAGGATCTCCAGTTTATCAACAAATGCGTGAGGAAATTATAGAAATAGAACACTATTTACCATAAAGATTGGAAGGGATTTGCATAGTTATCCCTGTACAGTACATGTTATTCTTAAATTTACAAATATGTAAATGCCAAGGGCACAAGTTTAAGCTGAACACCTTTGATCTTTGATCCCGAACCATCAATTCATCAATATACATTGCATCAAAAAGCATCATTCATTAATAGCTGATATAACCATCATTTGATCCATTGACAAGCAGGAGTTTGCAGTTTTGTTGTCAACCATCTAGACACAGGTGGCACCTTCACCACACACCCCTGTCCATGCACAGACCATTTCCAGGTGCTTAGCAGAAGGAAATTTCTTGTCAGAGCGCCTGTTACTTATACTGCCAAAGACATCTAGCCATCACCTTCGTATATGGTGGCATCTTTAGTGAAAAATCCAGGTTCTGTATGGGATCTGACGACGGTCATGTTTAAGTATGAAGGCCTTGTGGTTATTGCTTCAATCCTGCCTCCTGGGGCAATGATCTCGGGAGCCATTGCATATGACATTCAGTCACTCCCAGCAGTGACACGAGGGACACTAACAACTCAGTGATATGGGCAGGACATCCTACAGCCACAGGTTGCTTCTCATTTCAGAACTTCCAAATGGCATTTTCAGCAGGATAATGCTCATCCACAGCAAGAGTTTCCTTGTAATGTCTCAGCAAGATTGCAACACTTCCTTGACCTGCCCGATTACCAGATTTATGATCAATCAAGCATTTATGGGACCAGCTGGGATGCCAGCTTGAGCAGCCTACAAATGTGTGTGATCTATAGGTCAACTGTAAGAAAAATACCATACGGGACCTGTATGTGTCCATGCTCAACTGTATCTCGTTAGAAAGCCCAACAGGGTACTAGAACCTACTTTAAATTGTACAGTATTTGCCAATAAACCTATCATTTTGCTCTAATATTGTAATCACATAAAATTGTAATCAATACACTGACACAATGTTTTATTCAATTCCAACAATTCCGTATTGGTGAGTTTTTGTCAAGTGTATATCAAGTGACTCGGAACACAACCTGAGAAAGTTACCCAGCGGTTAAGCCCTAAAAGGCCCAGGTTGCCACCTTGCCATGTGGCTCAACATAATGCAATCGGTGACCAGATTGAACACTACACCAAGAAATAGAAAAGAAACAATGAAGGACAAAATCTACAGCTGGACATTTCCAGTGGTGTGAGTGTGGCACATTTTGAAAGGCGTCCGATAAATCCATGAGGCACTCCATTGCGTTATCTTGCTCTCACTGTGATCTTGTATTAGTCACTGTGGACTATGCAACTTGATATCTGGGTGTCACATGTTTGCCACTTCCACAATAAATCTAACCAGGGAGCACAGGTCACACAGTTTGTTGATGTTGAGTATGAATTAAATTAAATATATCAACTCAATTAGATCTACAATAGTAGAAACACATTAGTTGCATAGTAAGTCCAAAATTGCCCAATGACTCCCTAATCCAACCTGAATACAATCTCTCTATTTATTGGCTGCTGTCTACCATCTGTTTTAAGAAGGTCTCTGTCTTTCATGGTGAAGAACTGACATTACTTTTGTTCTCCTTTTCAGGTGGAAGTGTTCAACTAGACCTTGAGCCTGAGGTGTCTTGCCCTCTGCCTCATGACGAAATGTTGACAATACAAGGCAGTGCCTCAGTAGGTGCCACCATCCAGTACCAGTGTGCCTCTGGGTGAGAGAGAAATTGACAGGGAAAAAAAGAGTGCAGTACATCTTCTACATTTTGCTCACACTCATCTATCCCCTCCTTTGCAGATCAGTGCTTGTTGGAAACAGTGAAAATTTTTGTCACAAGAACCAGACGTGGCATACCCCACATCCCATCTGTCACCGTAAGGATGCTTTGTGTGCATGTGATGACACTTAACAGGACTTGCACAAACTGATCAGGCCTGATAAGAATTGCAGGTAGAAGGAGTTGAAATCTACATTCATTGTAGAACATAAAAAAGAGAAAACTGCAACTGTCAGGATTATGCATGTGTCTGTGCATGTATCCTTATGAGTGTGTATTTGTAAGTGCGTATGTTACAAAGACAGAGAGATCTAGCATAACGGAGAGAAATAAGACCGTGTGGGTGAGCGTGTAGGAGGGTGAGATATTACACTGCCAACTGCTGAATCCGTCTGAATCCCTCTTATGTTGGCTTTTATTCGGAAGCCCTTGCCTGCCATCTGCAGGTGATTAGACGACACAGCAACTACTGCGCTTTGCGTGAGGTCATAGATTTCAAAGCACTGTTATACAACCCCTGGCAAAAAGTATGGAAATTGTTTACTTTTGTAGAATATTAATCATAGAGGTATGTAACAACATTTTTTTCCCCCAAATATTCCAACCATATGGTATTGAGAAAACAATAAAAATGAATGACAATTGTGTTTTTAGATCAAGTAGAGGGAAAAATGTGGAATCACTCAATTCTGAGGAACATATTGTGGAATCATGAAAAAACACTGCACCATTATTAGTACTTTGTTGCACCACATCTGGCTTTTATAACGGCATGAATTCTCTGAGGAATGGACTTCACTAATGACAAACAGTATTCTTCATTAATGCATCTCCAACTGTCTGCTATTGCTTTTGCCAGATCAGCTTTGCAGGTTGGAGTGTTGTCATTGACCATTTTCTTCCATTTCCATCAGAGTTTTTAAGATCTGAATTGATATCTGGACTATTTGTAGGCCATGCCATTGACATTGTATGCCTTTCTTGAAGGAAAGTTTTCAGTTTTCAAGTCATCATCACCAAACATCCTTTACTTTAGCCCACTGTAACCTTGATCTTTTCTGTTTTTGTGTTAATGATGGCTTTCATTTGGCTTTTCGATGTAGATCCCATTTCTGTTAGGCGATTTTTTACAGTTTGATCACAGACATTGACTCCCATTTCAACCCACTTGTTTCTTATTCATTTTTGTTGTGCATTTTCTGATGTCAACGCATATTGCTTTGAGTTTTCTATCTAAATGCCTTGATGCTTTCCTTGGTCCTTACATTCCGTGACGATTTACCTTCTTGAAGAAGTTTTATAATTCTCTCCTTTATTCCTACTGCCATCTATCATGTTGGAGCCATGATTCATGTCAGTCCATTTTGTGCAACAGCTGTCCAAGGTTTGAGCACTCTTTTTTTTAACTGACGACTATTTAGCAGATTTAATCTGAAGCGGGTCTTTGTTTTATAACTGCGAATTACAGTTTCCATGATATTTTCTTCAGAATTGAGTGATTCCATATTTTCCCCTCTACTTCATCCAAAACCACAATTGTGACTGACTACAGTAATTATATTTCTTTCTTTGTTATTGTTTTCCTAATGCAAGAAGGTTGGAGTTAAAAAATGAAAAGGGTTTTTTTGCATGTCTCCGTCATTTTCTACAAAATTATACAATTAAAAGATCTTCCTCCAAGAGTGGTGTTTCCATAGTTTCTCCCAGATGTTGTACAAACGCTTCTCTGAGCGCTTCTCACGTGACTTTCATAATTTCACATGCTCTCACGTAATGCCATGTTGCCTAACAATACCAAATATCTGTACGTAAAATTGTAAAAAGGACACGTGATGCAGTATTTACTCTAAAATATTTTCATGTTGTGGTGTGGGGGTGCGGAAAATATCCCAGGCACGTGGTGTAGGTGTAATTAAGGTCAGTACAGTACTCCCTCAGTCACAGTTAAACCCAGCTGTGTGATGCTCCACCTAGATGGAAGGCACCACTGGATTGTGTTGTAGTACTCGAGTAGGGTCCTGGTTTTGAGACCATACACAAGCAGTCTGGTCTAAACTTCATGAGGACTCTGTCTCGTCTCAGGCTAAGGTGGACTCGAATGTGTCTGTCTGATGTAACGGGAATTATACCATGCTTATCTCTCATACTTCTTCTTATTTGAGTATTCTTTCAACAATTTCTGCGATTCATGCGGCTAGACCTTAACGTACTTATAGTTCAAACACTGCCATGTAGAACCAGGCTGCATGGTGTGCTAGGTGGACATTGCCTTTGCACAGGGCCAATATATATTCAAACACACCCTCGCACATGGTCAAAACTATTGGGACGCAAGTGATTTACTATCGGCATGTAACATTTCCATTCGAGCACTGTTGTAGTTCCTTCAGGATTTTTTTTTCATTCTTTCATCTATCAATCTGTCACTTTAGTATGTCCACAATGTCTGGAATTATTGTTATTATTACAGTTATAACAAAGCTGTATAGAAAGGATTTTGTTTCCTATATTCCTTTATTGCCGTTTTGTGGTGATTTCTGATTAGGTTTGGTAGAAAAGGGAAACAGACTGATCAGCATCATTTGAAAGGTTAACCTAGTTTGGCTAAAACTATAATGTAATAATAATGAATACTATACTTAGCCTATATATTATTTAATGTTATATTTTACATAAAAATCACTCTTCCAGGTATTGCAAGCTTTAGTCCAAACAATTCCATCATGCAGATGAGATTGACGAAAAGTAATTAGTCAGCACATAAATGCAAGAGAGGGCAATTTGTGTCTCTGTCGTGTACTGTATGCTATGGTGTGCATAACCAGACAAGAGGCAGCACATGGCTATATGTCTTTGAATATGCAAAAGAGGCGACTCGGTTAGTTGGTGTGAAACGACAACAAAGGAACTAGGAACAAATTGAGAAAAGCAAACGTACAAATGTGTATATGTTGATGTATTTTTAAATTGCAATCTGGAATAAATTAGATAAAATATACCTAGAGCAACTCCCTGTGATGCCAATTGGACAACCTCCGTGTTGGGGTCATCCATCTTACTACCCAACTCAGTACATTATTTCTATTACTATTATTTCAACTACCATCACTTACGGATTTACTTAATCCTACTAATAATACAATCTTAACTATTTCAATTAACATCTAGACCACCCAAGGATGATGGGTCCCTTTTTGAGTCTTGGTCCTCGCAAGGTTTTTTGTAAGAACAATTAGGGAGTTTTTCCCTTGCCACCCTAGGTTTGCTCAATTTGGGATTGGCCTTTTAAGATAATATAATGTTGTAAAACTCTATTTTAAAAAGCGTTATATAAATATGAATAAAATAAATCTGACTAAGGTCAAACATGCAGTGTTTGTGTGTGTGTGTGTGTGTGTGTGTGTGTGTGTGTGTGTGTGTGTGTGTGTGTGCATGTGTGTCTTGTAGGAATGCTTTGTCCACCACCAGTGGAAGTCAATTATGGATACTTGGTGGCTGTGCAGAAATCTGAATACAACGTCGGGGATTCCGTTTATTACCTTTGCAAGAAGACCTTCTTATTGGATGGGCCAAACCAAGTTACATGTCAATCAAATGGTACATGGAGTACAGTGCCTTCCTGTCGGGGTAAGGCTAGTGTATTTATTATATTTCATATTTAATCAATGTACTTTCATAAACAGCATTATTATTGCATTCATACACATTACCAAACCAGGCAGAACTACCTTTGTTTTGTCTCCTCCTGCCATTCAGCTCGCTGTCCAGTCCCAGCTCAGCGCAGCAGAGTGATAGTCGATGGAGTTAAACTTTGGCCCTATGACCTGACAGACAGCATGGTAGCTCACGGTGAAAATGTAACATTCTTCTGCAAACACCCACAGAAATATTGCAGTTTCACAGCTACAGAGACCTGCTTTGATGGACAGCTCCCTGCGCCTAGCTGCTACCTTGGTTAGACACCTGCATGCTGTCATAAGCACTCTTCCTTTATAATACAAGCATTATCAAAGGAACAAGATGAAATGATATAACTCTTTATCACAACTTTTTCTTTGCAGAACCCACATGGTTGCAGTATAATCTCTTTGCTCACCGCGTGGTGTCTGAGATTAGTTTGTGTGAACCTGCTGATCTGCTGTAAGTTCACCATTAGGGTGAAGTTCACCCTAGTCTATAAATGACAAAGTTCTCATTGAAGGTTTCAGTGGCACGCAGATAAGCATTACATATGCAAAGGAAACAATATCTGAAGCCACTTCTCTATTTTGTGTTTCATAAAGAAACAAATCATTGAGACTCAAGAAATAACGTCAGTGTAAAGACATAGTATTGCATACTTGTAGTTTATGAAGTCCCTTATTGTATTGCATAGACAAGGTTATGTTAAACTGAATAAAATTAATATGTTTGCCTGTGTGTGTGTGTGTGTGTGTGTGTGCGTGCGTGCGTGCGTGCGTGCGTGCATGCGTGTGTTTATAATACATGTTGTATCAAATTCATAGCATGTTGGCACTCAGCTTATATAGTAACATTTGAATAAAATGTATCTTTTCATGGGACAATACTAAAGATATGACACTTACAATGAGACAATATAAAGTAGTCAGTCCACAGCTTGTATAACAGTGTAAGTTTGCTGTGCCCTCAAGATAACTCAATACACAGCCGTTAATGCCTAAATCACCGGCAACAAAAGTGAGTACAACCCTGGCTATACTGTCTTAATGACGACAATGAACAGATACAATAAAGTAGTAATAAATGTGAGGGGTGTACTCATTTTTGTGAGATACTGCATGTATATACATCAACTCAGTTCAACATCTGAGATATTGATTTTACTTTTGCATTTACATTTACGGCAATTAGCAGACGCCCTTATCCAAGCAATGGTCAGTTAAGGATCTTGCTCAAGGACCCAACTGTGGTAGCTTGGCAGAGGTGGGATTCGAACCAGCACCTTAACCGCTAGACTGCAACAGTCTGGTTAGGTCTGGTCTGGTCAGGTCAGTAGCAGGGGGGTTGTTAATCAGTTCCAGCTGCTTTGGTGTTAATGAAATGAACAACATGTACACTAGAGGAGCAACAGTGAGATCAGGAGATCAAAACAGGAATGCTTTAATAGGTGGATGCCTTTGTAATTTCATCTCTTCTGGTTCATTTGTCACTAGTTTTGCAGTTGGCTAGGGTCAGTACTACTACCATGGTGCAGAGTCTGGACCCTACATAGGTTGCACAGCTAGTATAACTCCTTCAGGATGGCACATCAATATGTACTATTGCCAGAAGGTTTGCTGTGTGTTCCGGCAGAGTATTAGGAGTATGGAGGATATTCCAGGAAAGAAAATCCAGGCAGTTACTCTAGGTGCGCTGGACAAGTCTGTAAAAGGTCCTCAACACCTTATTTGCTCCTTGCACAAAGCTCTGCCAGAGCCCTACAAAATGCCTTCCAGCATGCCACTGGTGTGAAAGTATCTGACCAAATAATTAGAAAGAGGCTTCATGAGGATCACCTGAGGGCCCGATATTCTGTAGTGGGCCCTGTGCTCACTGAAATTTTCCATAGAGCATCCAAAAATTGGCAGATCTGCCACAGGCAGCAGGTTTCACCTAAGCATGTGACAGACAGGACAGTAAACGACATGGAAAACATTATTTTGCACTGCAACATGTTCAGCATGACCGGTATGTTGGTGGGTCTGGGATGGTCTGGGAGGTGTATCACTGAAAAGACACACAGAGCTCTACATGCTAGAAAACACCACCCTGACTGCTATTAGGTATTGGGATGAAATTCTTGGACCTACTGTCAGATCCTATGATGGCACAGATATATATATATATATATATATAAGTATGAAGGACGCTTCACGGATACACGTAGTGTGTTTCAAGACAAAAAACTGCAGGCCGAGTGCAAAGTGGGCATTAAATAAAGGGTGAAACAAGTGTCATGTGTGTGCAGTAACAAGTATGAATGAGGTCCCATACTGTGTGTGCTTGAAGTGTGCAAGTGTGTGAAGTCAAGTCTTTTTTTTGTCATTTCAACCATATGCAGTGGAGTACAGTACACAATGAAACAAAATAATGTTCCTCCAGGACCAAGGTGCTACACAAAACAACAGACTACACAATACAACATAAGTGCATATGTGCAGTAGTCCAGTATGCACTTGTGAGGCCAGTGGAGGAGTGGCAAAGGGAGTTTTACACCATCTCAGCCCCAGGAAGAAAGTGGAGGAATTGGAGGAACTTGAGGAATTGGAGGAATTTGCCCAGTTCTTGATTAAATCTCTCGCACTGCTTATTGGACTGGTTGTGATACTCCGATGTGAGACTCACAACTACCCCTACTTTCTTCAGGAAGATGTGAACTGGGGTGTGAACACTTGATTAGTGTGGATGATCTCTGGGATACCAAGACCTCAGCGATCTTAAAACCCATGGGCAACTTGGGGCAGGGCAAGAACTTTAGAGCTTAGGAGAAGCAGTCAGTGGTGGAGGGGCTGGTGGTTTGGCCTTGTTAAGCGGGGGAGGTTGGTGACAAAATCAAGTGTGACCTAGGCCCATGGGCATGCAGGAGCGTTCAACGTCTGAAGGAGGCCAGTGGGTGATGTAAAAGGGACCTTGTTGTAGCGATGAGGGAGACAGGGTTCGGAATGTCCCTGGGTGGCCCGAGGAGGATTAGGTGTGAGCCCAGACAACGACATGATTGCAGAAGTCCTGGTGCACGTAGATCCTCTGGGCTGTATGTAGTGTAGTGCATCCTATGTCGCCTGATCAACCTTCCACTGGACAGCCTGGACGAAACAGGAGGAAAGAAGGATGGGCTCCTCAGGGGCACTGGGTTCAAACTTGTTGCTGTGCTTGGTGGGATAGTGTGTTAGAATTGACATTACAGTCGCGTCTTTGGTACATGATGGAGAATTGGACGCGGGCAAAGAAGAGGGACCAGCGAGCCTGACGAGGGTTGGTAGTTTTGAGATACTCGAGGCTTCTATGGTCAGTATAGATGAGGATAGGGTGCAGCGCCACTCCCACCAGTGCTGCCATTCTTTCAAGGTGAGTCTCAAAGCCAGTATCTCCTGGTCACTAAAGTGAGCATGTGGGAGTAGAAGTATTCATGGGGCAAGAGGAAGGGCTTACTTTCAACAGGGAGCCCAGACTGGCCCTATGGACAGGGACATAGAAAGACATGCAGAAAGAAAATCACATTGTATGATTTTTAAATAATTAATTTGCATTTTATTGCATAAAATTAGTATTTGATCATTTGCCAACTAGCAATAATCCTGGCTTTCACAGATCTGTTAGCTTTTCTTTAAAAAGCCCTCCTGTTTTGCACTCATTACCTATATTAACTGCACCTGTTTGAACTTACCTGTATAAAAGACACCTATCCACAATTGTGTGATGAGAAGTAATGTGAAAGACACACAATCAATCACACTCCAAACTCTCCACAATGCCCAAGACTAAAGAACTGTTTTAGGACACCAAGAACATAATTGTAGACCTGCACAAGGCTGGGATGGGCTACAGGACAATAAGCAACAGCTTGGTGAAAAGGAAACTACTGTTGGCGCAATTATTAGAAAATGGAAGAAACACAAAGTGACTGTCAATCTTCCTTGGTCTGAGGCTCCATGCAAGATCTCACCTCATGGGGTAAGGATGATTCTGAGAAATGTCAAGAAACAGCCCAGAAATAGACAGGAGGACCTGGTCAATGACCTGAAGAGAGCTGGGACCACAGTCTCAAAAATGGTAGTTAGTAACACACTATGTAGTCATAGATTAAAATCCTGCAGGGCATGCAATTCAACTTGTTTACGCCCACAAATGTCCAGGCCCCTTTTAAATTTCACCATTCACCCTCTGGGTGAGCTAGAGGATGCATGGGAGAAGGTCATGTGGCCAGATGAGCTTTTTGGTATTATCTTCACTCGCTGTCCCAAACGTGAACCATGGGGGTGTGAACATCATACTTTGTGGATGCTTTTCTGCAAAGGGGACAGGACGACTGCACCGTTATTGAAGGGAGGATGGATGGGGTCATCGCAAGATTTTGGCCAACAACCTCCTTGAAGTTGGGTGGTGGCTAAGTCTTTCAGCTTAACAATGACCTGAAAAAGTAACGCGTGGCTCCATAAGAAGTATTTCAAGGTCCTGGAGTGGCCTAGCCAGTCTCCAAACTGAAATATCTGAAGAAGATCTGTATGGAGGAATGGGCCAAAATCACTTGTCTCAAATACTTACTTTATGCAATAAAATGCAGTTTTATTATTGATTTTTTATTAGATTTTCTTATTATGTATTTAAGCAAACAGACACTCTAAAATGACACTTACCTGTAAACACAATCAGCTTTCACCATTACATTAAAACAATTTATCCCTCCCTCTCACTCACCCTTGTCACACTTTACCTTTCCTCTACACACACACAGAGTGAACCCATGTACAAATGCCACAATCTTATAGATTTGTATTTGGATAGAATATCTGGCAGACAAAGGTGTTTGTTACTTTACATAATTATCAAATTGGTTTGGTCATGACCTGTATATTACACATTTTGCATTAACATTTCGAACTGCTGTTGTCTGACAGTATGTGGCCACAAATGGCATAAAACACACATGGCTTTATTTTTCACACCTGACTCTGTTGAATAATGTGAAAAATTATACTATAGCCTCTGTCAGCCTGTCAATAAAAACAGATTTCACATTGCTTCACATTTTATTTAAATGACCTCTTATGGGTAAATTTGATTTTGAATTTGAACAATTCAGAAATTCCACAGTGCTGCACATTAAATGTTGATGCTAATTTTAGCCCTAGGCTAATGATTTCTTATTGAGTAATTTGTTTACTAGCAAATTATTCTGTAACAATTAAATAACATTAAATAATTGTTAGCAGTACTCAGAAGAGTAGGTTATTACAAAGTGTAATTACTAGTGTTTAATATTAGTGTATAATATACGTCCAGACTCCTAGAAGATGTTGTGATTTGGTAGAACTCAAAGATGCGGGGAATGAGAAATCCCACCGCGTATAATAATGGGGAAATAACATAAAAACAAAAGCTCCCAAACATCAAAAGCAAGGTGAAAGAAAGGCGCACAGTTGGGTTGCCTCCCAGAGTGGTAGCAATGCACGAACAGATCGCGATAGACGCCGTAGCGCATAAGGGCAAATGTGCAGTGATGGAGCACGATAGAGCGCTGATTTGGGACTCCCAAATCGCGAGGTAAAGATGGACTCTGGAACGCCAGAGGGCGAGCATGAGCTCAGGCGCACGTATAGCGCGAGTAAGTCGAGTAAGCTGGAGTGAGACACATTAGGTGCCGATGAAGAAAAGAACATGAGCTCAGGCGTGCGAGGAGTGCACGAGTGCATTCGGGGAAGCCCTCAATGTGCCCCTAAAAAACTAAATACCTCAGTGGCTTCCCCCGTACGCGTCACTGGGCACTATGAGCCCCAGGACGTAACCAGCTGACCTTAACGGTGATCGCAACTGTGCCGACGTGTGCGCGTGCGCGCCGGTGGTCGTGAGCGCAGATGGACCGAGTGTGACGAGCTGGCCACGAACAATGCTAAAACTTGCCCTTAAGTAATGGGGAAATCAGATGTTCATAATCAGGTCCTAAATTAAACACCAGATATAAACCGCCTCACCGATTGCTCTGTAACAGCAAACGGCGAGGACGGCGGCCGCTCCGGGGGCAGGAGGTAGGAACCCTAACAGAAGATCTGTTAGTTTAACCACACGCTAAGTCATTATGATATTGTTAGCTGTACATCAAACCATACAGCATTCTTCTTTGTTTAACTCTGGTTGTATCATGAGATGTGTTTTTAGATTTCATATTTAAAAATTTAAAAACAATTTAACCCATATTCTTAATGCATTCAAAAGGCATACCACTGATAAAGTTCGCTAGCCCCATAAAATATAAAGTTTACATTTTAAAGTTTAAAGTTTAAATATTATAGTTTGTTGCCCCATAAAATTCCTTAATCACAGTTAAATGTAGCAATGAGCAATACTAGCCAGAGATAGTACAGTATTTTATTTTTATGAAGGGTAAATGCATAGTCACGCAAACACTGACATTAGCATTTGTGCCTAGAGCATGTTCTGGGCTGGCCAGGCTTTGCCAGGTCAGGTGTAACTTACAATTTCAAGAGGTTAACAGAATCAATTCTCTTGCCAGTAAGCATGTGTCAATTTTAACATACATTCAAAATAAAAAATTCTCAGTGGTGCAAGCAGTCAGAAAGCCTGAACTCAGACTCCCACTGCGTGGAGTTTGCATGTCCTCCCTGTGTCCACGTGGGTTTACTCTGGGTAGCTTGCTTCATCCATCATTCTAAAATCATGTGTTAGAATAGCTAGGCACTCTAAATTGGCCCTGCATGAATGTATCTGACTGGTTTTGATGTAGCCTTGCCCCTGTCATGAATAGCCATTGTTGTTGCAAACAAACAATGTCGAATATTTACTCATTATTCATTTCAGTTGTTTAGTCGAATGACATTTGCAAAGGACTGTTCAGTTTAAGTCCATCGACAGATTTGATTTAGGCTAGGGCTCTGACCTCTTTAGGACATCTTTCTATCCTTAAGACATGACATTGTTTCTTGGCAGAGTGATTAGGGTTGTTGTTGTGCTGAGTCTCACTGTGACAGTGTTTCAAAAGAAGCTGCTTCTTCAATCTGCCATGGAGCTCAGAATTGTGTAATGCTTGAAATGCCCCATCCACACACTGTCCAATCTCAGCCATCAAAATAAAGCTACTGGACTCTTGGTAGCCTCACTGATCAACCTTGACCTTGCTTGGTCACTTACTTTGGAGGGATGGCCCAGTTTAGGAAAGGTGTTGGTGGTGCCATACACATTCCACATCATAATAATGCTGTGAACAGTACACCGAGAGACAGTTCATGCCTCCGAAATCTTCTGAAACCTTCTTTTAACATGTGCCTTACAACTTCATCCTAAAAATGACTTTTGGGTCATTTTAACCATGGTGAATGTTACTGTGCACTAGTAATAGAGGAATCATCAAGGAGTAATAGGAGTAATCAGTTTCATTCTGAGGATGGTGTGGGCCACTTAGCCCGGTGTGTGATAACATGGCATGGCTCAGAGCTCAAATCACCTCAAACTCGTTTCTTGAACATGGTAACGAGTTCACTGTACTCAAATGGCTCTCACAGTCACCAGATCTCAATCCAATAGAGCACTTTTGGGATATGGTGAAATGGGATATTCACATTATGGATGTCCAGGTTATAAATTTGCAGTGTCTGTGTGATGCTATTATGTGTATGGAACAAAAATAATGTTGATAAATATTTGCAGCACCTGGTTGAAACTACGCCCTGAAGAGTTAAGATGGTTCTGAAGGCAAAAGAGCATAAAAGGTGTACCTGGAAAGTGGCTGGTTACTGTATATTTTAATGCATTATTATTACTACCATAATACAAATAATATATTATTATAGTACTATTGAAATAAATAAATAATGTTATTATTACGGGCAGCACAGTGATTTGGTGGATAGCACCACTGCCTCACACCAAGAAGGTCCCGGGTTCAATCCCAGACTGGAGCGGACTGGGTCCTTTCTGTGTGGAGTCTGCATGTCCTCTCCGTGTCTGCGTGGGTGCTCCAGTTTCCTCCCACAGTTCAAAGACATGCGTGTTTGGTTAGCTGGTGTCTCTAAAGTGGTCCTTAGTGTGTGTGTGTGTGTGTGTGTGTGTGTGTGTGTGTGTGTGTGTGTGTGCCCTACGATGGATTGGCGGCCCCCTTAAGGTTGTTCCTGCCCTTGCGCCCAGAGTTGGTTGGCCTGTGACCCGGATTAATCGGAAGATAATGAATGAATGAATGTTATTATTACTTTCTTGTTCCTATGCATCTATTTTTAAATACCTTCACTTGTCTGCAAGTCATGATTGAAATTGGCGACATACCTATTTTCAATGCTGCTATCAAATGTATGGGAGCGGAAATTGCATTTTCAATCATTTGAATTGAATAAATCCCATTAATCCATCTGTCCTGTCAGAAGCATGAAATGCGCCACTATAACAAACGCCACGCCCCTCGCTTGCTATCCCCGCCCACTCATTCATTCATATTTGGTCTTTCCGGAAGTGCGCGAGGGTCGGGTTAGCCAGTGCCTGTGCGAGCTGACTCGAGGGTGAGAGCAGTTTCGTATTTAATACTCTAGTTTAGAAAGGAAATGTCACGACAGGGCTTCTGATATATTTAGGATATTAAGGGTTACGTTTTGAATAACAGTCCACATAAGCTGTTACCTTCAGAAAGTTTGAAAAGCGGTTTGTAAGCGAGCGCTCTGTGCACACGGTTTGACCGGCTCGAACCCTCGGTACGCAGAAAATGGCTGGTCGCAGGTCCGAGCACGAAGCCTATCCACAGTGCGGGAGGATAGAGAGCGTACTAGCCATCGCTTCTCCATGTGTTTAGCAAATTTAAACCTGTAAGGACGTGGGTTCGAGCGGCTACGTCGACTCACAACATCAGAGAAGGGTAGGCTCAATGCTTTCACCTTCGGTGTTTTTTTTTTTTTTTTAAATAATCGGACCTCCGACTCCGCGTAATGGCGTCCGTATCTGCCCATGTCGCTCTGTCTCTGTAGGATGTTTATAACATCGGAGCAGAATGTAAAACCACGAGGTCATAGCGTTTATGCGTTCTTTTAGAAAAAGATTAAAAAGTAAAAGTAGGATGGACCATTCCGTCTGTTTAAGGCACGTTAGGTTAATGATGTAGGAGCAGGGCGACAGATACCTGCGATAAGAGGAGTCACTTTATACAACTGCAGCTTATTAATCCTCATCTTATGCCATGTCATTATCGATATAATATTAAAGACTTAAACTAAGCTAGATGATGATCCAGGCTTTATAGAGCTGAATTAAACCTAAAAACTAAAAAAAGATGCTGATTTAGCAGTGTAGTAAGAGTGGTGAACTTTGGTCTCTTGCCTAAAAACAAACCGTGGACACTAAAAAAATGTTGCTTATATTAAGTGTAAGTATTAGGCAGCTAAAGTGCATTGTCATGATATCCAGCCATTCATGAAGTTCATATAAAGGGAAATACTTTGTACCACTTAAACATAATGATTGTCAAATCTGATATCAGTCACTTAGACCCTGCGCACACGGTCAAAAGTCACTCCCATGGCAAAAGATGCGTCCATACATATGCACGTTTCCTTTAGTCATTAGGCTACACATTAGACGTAGAAGATATTTAATATGTAACCATGCAGAAGTGATGCTTTTATGTGAACGTCTTCTGTGCAAGCACTAACATCATGGTGTAGCAGCTGGTTGCGTTTTAATTCAGGCTTATTGTTGCTTAAATAGCTGCACGTTGTTTGTATTAGATGAATACCTATATCTTATAATCATTATTTATTTTAAGTAGTTTGGACTCCCGGGTTTGAATCCATACACAGTTCACGCCCTATGTGCAGTTTGTGTGCTTTTTTTGATGTTTGTATAGGTTTCCTCCAGGCACTCTGGTTCCTTCTCACATGACAAAGAAATGGTAGCGGTAGCATAGTGGTTAAGGTACTGTTGGTCTGGCCTGATGGTCCAGGGTTCGAATCCCACATCTGCCAATGCTGCCACAGTTGGGTCCTTAAGCAAGACCCGTAATCCACGTTTGCTTGGATTGTAAGACTGTATCTGTTGTAAGTCGCTCTGGATAAGGGCGTCTGCTAAATGCCGTAAATGTAAAATGAATTAGGTCAACTGGTGTCTCTAAACGTATCTGTGACTGTGTGTGTGCGCACAAGCATATCAGAATCTAAGCATGCCCTATCTATATCCTTAAGTCTGAGTTAGTAAGTGAACTAAATGGAAAATTAATCTTCCTAAAGATCCTTAAGACTATACACTTGCCAGTTTGAAATCGTTTGTCAGTTGCCAGTTGGTCAGTTAAATATACTGCCCCCATTTGGATTGCTATGGTATTGCAAATTTAGTGCTATTATTATTATTATTATTATTATTATTATTATTATAATTATTTCTACCTAAAGAAATGTAATTAAAATCTAAATGTGTTATCTCTACCCATTATAAAAAATGAAATACCTGAAATAAGAATTTTGTATTACGTAATGTCGAGCAATAGCTAATTAATTAACATTAATTTACATTGCTTTACATATCTTAAACTGATGTAAATGGCGTAAATAGTAACTTTAGCTTTTCTGCATGGTACAAAGTGCAGGACCATCACAGTACATGCACTCACAGGGGACACTACAGAGGAACTCATGCAGACATGTGGCACTCCACCAATAGTTTTGACACTAAAAAAAGACACCAACAGGCAAATCAGAAGACAAAGTTGTTCTTTAGTAAGTTTTAGAATGAATGTGTTTCTTTCAGTGTTTCTTAAGGCAGTAACAAACTGACTAACAACCAAAGCGTATTTACAGATTATACATGAGCGTATATTTAACAGGAATATTTTATCATCTAGTATTCACAGCACTTAATATTTTAATCTGTCATAGCATAGCAGTTATGGACAACTGGTTAAATTAGAGTACTTCAATAGAAATTTAGCATGAATGCTTAAATATCTCCCAAATCCATTGGCTATCAGAAACATAATTAGGATGGATACAGTGAAGTGGGTAGTGACAGAGAATATACACTGCCCACAAAAATTAGGGGATATTTCAAAATGAATATAAAGATAATCCCATAAGAACTGCTGTATAATCGGATCCTGTCCATGCCCATCACTGTCAGTGTGTTGTGGCACTTTTGGGTGACCATACAACCTACTGAACAGTCAATATGTGTCACTCTCGTCCAGTTTGACACGCTTCTGTTCACCATCGTGAGCATCTCACTTACTACTCAATCATGATAATTGAGTTTGCATCTCATTTGCGTAATCAAACACCATTCTTTGACTTTTCATTTGCTTTTCTGATGATCTTGTTAGAATCGAATGCGTTTTTTTAAAATTGCTTCATATTCATTTTGAAATATCCCCTAATTTTTGTGAGCAGTGTATTTAAAGATGAGAGCAGAGAGAACAGTCATTAAGTTTTTAACAAGATAATTATTTCTTTTCTGTGATGTGGAGACACTCCAGTTCTGTTTATGTGACAGCTATTATCCCTAGGAGCAGTGGTCAGGTAATCTTATGAAATACATATACAAGGACCAGAAACTGATGGAGAGCAGTAAACCAAACTTTCAAAGATGCCACTCACATTTTGTGGCATAGGCTGACTGAGAACTGGATTTAACGGTGTTAATGAACGAAAAAGCAACTTTGTAAACAGCAGATGACTGTTTGCCAGATTGAATTGGTATGATTTAGTCGATAGGGCACTGGCTCAGTGCTGAGAATCTATGGTTCAATTGGTCAGTTACAGAGAAATGCATTTTGGTTCACTGGTGCCATTAACTAAAGGTTGTTGTGGGATGTTTAGTGCCATTACAGATGTGGGCCCTGAGTTCAAGTCCAGGTTGGTAACTACCACCTGTTGAAAAAATTCGGTAGAACTCTTGACTGTTTCTCGTTTTTGTGTGCGTATTTCACCAGATTCCTGAGTCTCAGTGCTCATCAAGGAGCAACTTGTCCCATGACCAGACCAAGGGTGCCTCGTGTTACATATACCGCACAGGATATAAGTGGTTTTTCCAAAAATATCCAATATAGTCAAAATACAAATGCACAACTGTCAACTAACAACAGAACTCTCAACATTTCATTTGATGTTATACATTAATTAACAAAGTAACACATTTCAATGTTAACCTTTTATCAGGTGATTTAAAAGTGATGAATGGTCAACAAGAAGCCCCCCTAAGTAATGGTGACTATGGTCTCAGTCGCATTACCAAAGAGGATGTGAAGATACAGGATACTGTTCAGTCTGGGACATTTGGAAAGACCGGGGACCGTATTGAACAACTGGTGGTTGAACCGTTGGATTTAAGGCTGCCTAAAAAGGACAAGGACAGTAAAGAGAAATGTAAATGGGTTCTAGATCCTGCATATGCTGCCTCATTAATAATGGAGGTGGATGAGATTGAAGATGATACACAACATTTGGAAATGGAACAATATGAGGATAGTGAGCCTGTGACCATCCACTTCCAAAATTGGGATCAGCATCCTTCAGTGTCCCCAGATCCACAGGATACACTTCTAATAGATGATGAAGGCATTCCCTACACCCTTACTCCAGATGGTCAAAAAGTCCCCCAAATAGAGCCGTCTGTAACATCACTGACTGATCCAGAGTATATAAATGGTGGATCTTTACAGTTGGACTATGAGACTTCTTTTTCCCCCCAGGGTAGTGACCCTGACCCAGAGGTGCCACTGGCGAACCTATCTCCCAGCTCCTCAACAGAAATCACACATAATATAAAGATGGAACATCAATCTCCTGATGAATCTACTTTGGATGCTTTATCAACAGCCTTGCCTGACTTATCTAGCCTAACGTCTCTTCCTGTACAGATTATGGCAAGTAACACTGGCTCAAACACACCCATCCTTCTTCTTCCACAATCTCAAATTCAGACACTTACATCTTCAGCGGCAACTGCTAATCCGAGCATTCTGTCGCTGTCGCTACCTTTAGCCCTTGGCCGAAATGGAGAGTCTAACAATGTGCTCCTTCTGCTTTCATCTGCTCAAGTGCCCTCTGGAATTCCATCCACCTTAGTATCTTCATCTTCAGGTCTACTTGATGCTAAACCAGAACCATCTTCTTGCCTCTCAGGAAAAACGCAACCCCATATTTATTCTTCTTCACCTTCCTCACCCACTACTTCCTCCAACAACTCTCCAAACCTGACTAAGCAACAGAAACTTGATACTTGCTCTGACATGCCCACTTCTTTTCGGGAAGCACTACTCAGATTGGCCGCATCTGCTGAACAAAAGAAAGAAAATCAACCTAGATGCGTTGACAAGCCATCAGCCATGTCGTCTTGTACTGAAGCAGCTCAGGCACCAGAGGAACATTGTAACAATGAACAAGTGTCACTGGCCTCTGAGCAAACTTCCCTTTCCGTGGACCGAACAGTGGACCCGTTATCCATGAACCTTTCCTCCAAAGATGACCTTCCGTTGCAATCCTCAGCTTCCCCTGTTAGCCCAGAATCGCCAGTACTTCCCCCCAGTAATCCACAAAGCCAGGACCCTGAAACATTAGAACCACGTCGCATTCTTTATTGCCAGTACTGCCCACGGATATTCTACTACCTCTCAGACCTTGAACGGCACTCCATCACCCATTCCCAGACGAAACCACATGTCTGTCTGGTATGTGGCAAGGCATTCAAACGCTCAAGCCATCTGGCACGGCACAAGCATATCCACACAGGTGAGCGGAACTTCGAATGCCAGCTTTGTCCCCGTCGTTTCAGAGAGGCAGCAGAGCTGACAAGGCACCAGCGGGTACACACTGGTGAAAAACCTTACCAGTGTCTGTTGTGCCACATGCGGTTTGCTGAGCGCAACACACTAAGGCGGCACACTAAGCGCAAGCATCAGGGCCAACAACAGGGAGTGGTAAAGCAAGTAAAACCAGGACCTGAAGAGGTATACCTTGCTGTTCTGCCTGAGCAACAAGAAGAAAATGCAGAGTGGTATAGCTCAGCTTTAACTGAGATTGAGTCTGACAATGACACAGGGGGAGAATGAAAGTGGAAATACACGTATATACCCACACGTACATATACATCACTTAATTACGTACTCCTCCTCGTTTTTACACTCACTGTTCATTTTATCAGTTCAATTTAAAACAAAGATGTACAAAGGTGGACTACATTCAGTTCAGCAGTCACATTGTGTTTAAAAACTCTAGTAACACTGCTGTGTCTGATACACTCATACCAGTTCAAAACACTGATCTGTGCTGGTCCTGTGGGGGTCCTGGCCATTAGAAAGCAGAGTGGATGGATTAACGGTACAGTCGCGGCCGGCTCTCGGTCACTTGATGGATCATCGATCTCGACACATTTCTGTCTTTCATCGATGCGATGTGATCCATGAAGTATTTCGGCAGGATTTTGGAGTAGTTTGCCATTGCTTTCTCCACCATTCCCCATTTATCCGGGTTTGGGACTGGCGTGCAGCTGTCTCCAGTTACACGGCTGGGGTAGAGAGCAGAGTAAAGTAAAAGTATGTAGGGAAAAAGATGGACTACAAAGAACTTCTATGTGATGCACAGAACTGATAAAATGAACGGTGTAGAAACCATAATGTGTACCTAATAAAGTAATAATGCTTGTGTTTGTAAAAATGTACAGTATTTGCAGTTTATTATTTTATAAGATTTCATTATTGTTCTGCAGTCGAGAGGTGTGCAGTTAAACAGAGCACAAGCATTACTTTGTTGTATTTGCTTCACTGTTGTGGCATTGTTTAGCATTTACACTACAGGTTAGTATTCAGGAATATGTGGCCTAATTATTGTACGGTGGTGCTTAAAAGATTGTGAACCCATTTGAGTTTTCTATATTTCTGCAGTCCTTTTACACAAGATCAGGAAGTAAATAATTCCAAGTAAACTGAAACCAAACATTGTATAAATATTACTACTGTAAATGGCAAACGTATGTGAATTTTAGCGTTAGCATTTAATGTGACCCATTTGTGCCACAGTAACTCTTTATGGTAAAACATTTATGGTATATGTTGATCAGTCGTGGACAATGGAATAGAGGAATTTTAGCATATTCCTCTTCACAGAAAAACTTGATGTTGCTGGGGTTCCTCACATGACCTCCTTCCATAACATTTGTGTTCAAATAAGGTCAGAACGTGGCCATTCCAAAATTAACTTTCTTCTTTTTTAACCATTTATGTGCTCAGGTTTGTTGTCTTGCTGCATGACCAACAATCTCTTGAGATTCAGTTCACAGGCAGGTGTCTTTTTCCTGTGTCCTTGTAGAACTTAATTTCAGCACTGGTGGCAAACCATTGTGGCCCAGATGCAGCAAAACGGGCTCAAACTATGATAATAATGCAACCGTGTTTCACAGATGGAAAAATGGTTCTTGTTCTGGAATGTTGGTGTGTTTATCTCTGGAGATAAACTTCTTCTTCTTCTTCTTCTTGTTTAAATCAAAAGCTTTGTTTTGTAAACCAAAATTTGTTGCAATCTGTACTGTCGATGTGCAGATGGGTGAATGTTTTGAAGATGAATCACTTCCTCCTTGCAACCCTGCATGCACACCGTTGTTTATCATCATTCTCCTGCAGGTGGACTAATGAATAATAATTAATATTATTTAGCGTTAGAGAGGCCTTTAGTTCCTTAGCAGTTACCGTGGGTTGTGTTTATTATACTATTATATTGTATAATTGTTTAATCTCTTTATTTGCCATTAGGACTTGTGTGAATGTCTGATAATGCAGAAATATAGTCAGTTCGAAAGGTTTCATAAACTGTCCAGCAGCACATATTTACAATTCTGTTAAAATGAAAAACTGTGGATATTTATTAACCTTTAATTATTTTTTATGTGATAATTTAGATTTTTTTTTTTTAGAAAAATGCTTAATTTATTTTACCAATAAATGTGTAATGCACCTTCAGAAGTATAGAGAGTATTAAGTTTAGATTTTACTATTTTGTTTTTTTTTTCAATTTGTGAGGAAACTGTACAGTTGTTGTTTTATTACTCTGTGCCTTGAACTGTTTAAAAAAAAAAAAAAAGTTTTCTGCCTTTTCTTTTAAGACATAATGCACACTGTGAACATAAAGCCTTCAGACCTTGATGTAAGGTTATTCCACCTGCTTTTGATTCGCGGTAAACCATATTCTGTGTATCGCCGATGCCGTTACGAAGTGTTCTAAAATACTTATTTTTAGTTCTCAGTATGTGAAATTGCTTCGTTATAAATTATGATTGATACTAAAAATGTTTGATTTGAATATAGATCCATGACCTTGTGTAATTTCAGGATGGCTCAATGGTGTATAGAATAAATATTTTGTGTTCTAGATTAATATTAGCTGTAAGTACTAAAGGAGGGTGCTGGGTGGCCCACTGCCTTCCACCTGGGTTGGGTGTTTCATGCAGACATTATTGCTTGTTTCTGTGGGAGGGGGTCAGGGGATCAGCTGGAGCGTCAACTACACTGTTCACAAAAATTAGGGGATATCTTTTTGGGGATATTTGATTTAGAAAAATCCCCAACTAATTGTGAGCAGTATATGATCTCTACCCTGTCCAGAGCACAGGTACACCTGTGCCCTGTTTTTTCCAGACTGTCCTGATAAAAGCATGGTTAAAATGTGGAAAAGAACTCTCAAAGTGTCATTCAAGGTCTTTTTGCACTGCGGTTCATTTAAATTTCTGTAGCTTTTATTTTATATTTGGTTAGCAATCTCAATATTTACACACTAATTAAAGCATGCTTGCTGACCCTTCTGTCTTGCTTCAGCGATCCCAATGCCTAATTATCCAGGTAATTTGCCTTCAATGGGCTGCAGATATTCCAAACAGGCAGCATAGAGAGGACTGCTAAGAAACAGCACCTCAATGACTCTGAGGATTTACAGAGGTATGCTGTGGAACAATAAACAAATCGGCTGTATGTTTGAATGTATCAGTTTTGTTTATAGAAGTCATAGACTTCTCACACTGAAGGCTCTGTTATAATAATGTAATTATCATCAGATAGCATTTCAAACCATAATTATTTTGTTCACAAATTTGTACTAGATGGTACGAAATGGTTGTCATTTATATGAGAAAACAGCAAGCATTTGAAAATTTTCAAAGCATCGGCCTGTCTCACTTGTAAAAAAAAGAGATTGCCCCAGAATAAAACTAGTCATCATTTTTAAAATCTGACTGAATTTTTGTTTTTGCTATTTTAACCATTTGCAATTGTGGGGCAGCATTGGTGATACAAGTTAACAGTGCTTGTTGCAGTAGTACTTGAGTCAGGTCTCGGTCACTACTTCAGTTGTACTTACTGGATTTAACAATGGATTGTTATTGTTTGTTATTGAATATCAACAATCTGTTCAAATACAATAAATCATGCCTAAATAAAATCATCACTCATACTGGCTAACAGGGTGAACAGGTTACTGCTCATCAGCAATGATGAAATATATATATATATATATACACACACACACAGTCGAATCCGGTTAATGGGACCACATGGGGACACAATTTGTTTGGTCCGGTTGGTCCGAATAAACGAACATGCTCTATGTTAATAAATTTGAAAAATAAATTTGCAAACAAGTTTTTCCAAACGATCTACAACACAATGTCTAGATATTCAGCATGCCAAGCATAATACAGTAAAAACAAGTTCTTACAAAATTCCAGTCAATGTTTGAAGAACTTATCCAGTGTGATCTGGCTCCTCTTGACAGACTGCACTTGAACAAAATCACGACAACAAAATCAAGAAAGTGGTGGGTGTGTTCATCTCCCGCTGATTTTGCTCTTGTCAACACAACTTTTTGGATTTCCTGACTTTTGATAAAAGCATAAATTCTCCCCGGGATCCCCGTCCCATCCTCCCATATCTCCCTGACCCACTTTGCATCTGCTCTAAGTGGCGACTTCTTTTTCTTATTCGCTCTCACGCTCTGTGGTCCGATTAACCGGTGGTCCAATTAACCTGATTCGTGTGTGTGTGTGCATATATACCTTATATATATCTATATATATAATATACACATACACACACGTACATACATACTGCTCACAAAAATGAGGGCATATTTCATTATGGGATATATATTTTGGTGTATAATTTTTGTGAGAAATATATATTTACACTCATATTTGAACTACCAAACTTCTTGGTCTTGACTTGGCCTTGACAACTATATACAGCTATAGTTAGCACTGTTACATCACAGCTCCAGAGATCCCTGGTTTGATTTCAGGTCCAGACACTGACTGTTTAGTGTATGCATGTGCTCTCTGTATGGCTTCCTCATTCCAGTAACATGCATTAGGTCAGTTGGTCTCTCTAAAGTGCATTACTACTGATTTCAGTGCCGGTCCAAGAAAGAGTGTCAGTCTACAGCTCATATAACAGTGTAAAGTTGTTGTGCTCTCAAAATAACTCATCACACAGCCATTAATGTCTAAACTGTTGGCAACAAAAGTGAGTACACCCCTAAGTGAAAATGGCCAAATTGTGCCAATCACCATTTCCCCTCCACTGTATCATGTGACTCACTTGGTGTTACAAGGTCTCAGTTGTGAATGGGCAACAGGTGTATTCAATTTGATGTTATTGCACTCACACTCTTTCATTATGATCAGTGGAGGTTAAACACGGCACGTCATGGCAAAAAAAGATGCCCTAGTTTATAAAAAGATTGCCAACACCCTTGAAATAAGCTGCAGGACTGTGGATAAGACCATAACAGCGATGTAATAGGACGGGTTCCACTCAGAACAGGCCTAGACCAAAGACGTTTAGAGCATGTGCTCAACATCATATCCAGAGGTTGAGAAAATAGATGTAGCATTGCTGCAGAGGTTAAAGGGGTGGGGGGTCAGCCTGTCAGTGCTCAGGACATACACCACACACTGTATCAAACGGGTCTACATGGCTTTCATCACAGAAGCTTCTTCTAAAGATGATGCACAAGAAAGTTTGCTGAAGACGAGCAGACTAAGGACATGGAGTACTGGAACCATGTCCTGTTGTCTGATGAGGCTATATTGCTCTCCATACCTGTTTAATCCAACTTGGAGTTGCAGGGGAGCTGGGGTGACACTTTACAGATACTAGTTTGCCCATTCCATCTTTGGAATGTGTGAGGAAGAGCACAGGGACATGGTGAGAACACTGAACACAAACAAGCAATAGCTAGGGATTTGTGAAGCTACAGCGTTAACCACTGAATCACCAAGATGCCCTTGGTGCCCTCGATATTAATATACTTTGTTTTGACTTCTGTGGTCATAAAGTACAGTGGATTCTGGTTAATGGGACCAGCCGCTTATTCGGACCAAATCCTAAATTACCGAAAAACAAATCCTATTATATACGTGTAATGTTATTCGCTTTGGATCAAAATTCCACTTAATCAGACCAAAGAACGTGAGAGCGAATAAGAAATACGTAATATCCATCAAGAAACTCTTCGTCTCTGGCATAACTAACCGAAAACTCCAGAGGTTCTCCCCAGTCCTCTACTGCCACCTACAGGTCTTTGCCTAACATTTCCACTTACTACAAAAAAGAAGCCACAAGTCGCCACTTAGCCACAGCAAATCAGATCACACTGGATAAGTTCTTCAAACGTTGACTGGAATTGAGTAAGAACTTGTTTTTTACAGTATTATGCTTGGCATGCTGAGTATCTATACATTGTGTTGTAGATCGTTTGGAAAAAAATTATTTTTCAATGAACAAAGTTTGTAAGCAACAGTAGTTCTTGTTTGTATGTTCGCTATACATGTAAATCACACAATAATTTAGGTTTAATAAACATTTAATATGTTACATAAATTGTAGCACGTCCTGTCTTGTAACATAGGGCATGTTCGTTTTATCGGACCAGCCGGTTATTAGGACCAAAATGATTGCGTCCCGATGTGGTCCCATTAACCGGATTCGATTGTATTTTTATTGCACCACAACCCTCACCAGGAAAAGCAGGATGAAACTTGAGGCTTGAGATATACAGTGGGGAAAATAAGTGTTTGATACATTGCAGATTTTGCGGAAATTTTCCCACTTACAAAGAAAATCTGGCTCCCACAGACCTGCTAGCATTTAAATTTTTAAATCTATTCCGCACTCATTACCTGTATTAAATGCACCTGTTTCAATGTGTTACCTATACAACAAAAACACACCTTCAACCTCTCCACCATACCCGAGATCAAAGATCTGTCTAAGGACAGTACAAAGTAACGTGTTACAGTAATCCGATTACGGTTTTCTCTATCGCAGTAATGTAAAGCATTATCGTCAAATATTTTGTAATCACATTACAATTACTAACCTAAGCGTTGTTCTGTGTAATATTAAAAAAAATTGTAATATTTAAAAAAAAACCAACTAATGACAAATCTAGCGACTTTTTCTGGTGTTCTTGGAGACTTTTGGAGACTCGGACGTGAACGTGCATATCGTTGTGCAATTACTGTCCTCAACGAGCCCCCCATCCCCCCTCTCCCATCCCAAAGCCCTCACTACTCTCACAGCACAGTATCTGCAATCACAGCAGTAGATCCACACAAAAAAAACAAACCAAGAATCAATACAAGAATTTTCATTTGTAGTACTAAACATGTTTAGGGTGTTTTTTTCTTACTTATATGTCGTCTCTCCCACGATGTTATTTCTCTCTTAAACGCAAATATACACTTATGCAAATTAGGCGATGACATCATTTGGTGACTTCTAGAGACTTTTAGGTAATCCTATAGCGATTTTGCTAACTGAGGATTTGGTAACACTGAGCGAATACAATGTAGTTACGATGGCAGAGGACGTGGCTGGCTGTTTCCATAAGTGGAGATATTATCACTATTTTGAATTTGCTGAATGCTGAGAGAAAAACATTACTGTGAAGTTTATGTCCAAGCCAAAAGAAACATTTTATTGGACTATAGTGTTCTGTTGTTTAAAAATGTGTACTTGTACAGAGAGCTTTAAGAATAGTTAAATTAATTTTTATAAATGTTTAATACTGCACCTGTTGCTAAATTTGATTCCTCAATTAACCAAAATAAAACATAAATCCTACTGTCTATATTTTGTTGTACTTTCCAGATTTGTATGAGGGTTTAATTCGAGTACAGTTTAATTTACATAGATTTTAAAATGTAACGTAAAAGTAATGTAATGAGGAATGAGATTACATTTTTCACAAAGTAATGAGTAAAGTAATCCCATTAAAATTTTATTTAAGTAATGAGTAATATATTACTGTTTTTGAGTAACTTCCCCAAGACGCTGCTAAGGAGTACTCTGTAAGAAGCATTTTCAGGTCCTGCAGTGGCCTAGCCAGTGTCCAGACCTGAACCCAATAGAAAATCTTTAGTGGGAGCTGAAACTCAATGTTGCCCAGCAACAGCCCAAAACCTGAAAGATTTTGAGAAGTATATTTAATACAAATTGTTGAGTATATCACAAGTGATAAGTCTTAATACTGTTTGTTGTCACATCTGATCATAAAAGAAACAAACTCTGACTAGTAAAAAACAATGTTTGTTTTGAAATTAAAATAAAAAATGAGAGGCAGACAAATCTCTCCATACCAGTTTCATTAAACCAGACAGACAAAAACAGTTCCTAAAACCAAAGCAAACCAATTGAGATAGTAAATAATTAGTGCATTCACAATATAAAGTGAACTCAGTTATTTTCAAACTCATTAAGTCACAGTTGCAGGGAGCCGCAACCAAACCAGCAACACAGGGCACATTGCAGTAACGAATCCTAGATGGCACTCAAAGGACCTTTGTTGGCACAGAAATAAGCATGTTTATGATCTAGGCTAGTAATACTCCAAGACAAAAACTAGAGTGTATTGATGCAAGTTTACAACTAGTCCGCAGTTTACAGTTACTGCTACTCTGTTACAATACCAAGCCGTCTGATGACAAACGACAATTAATAATGCATGACAAGAGCATTCGTAACATTTGTGACATGGCATTAGTAAGGGACATGACAAGGCTAAAATAGAGATGGCATAGAATTAATTAGTTGTGTTTTAATAGTTAATAGTTAATAGTTCAATAATTCTTTTTGGTACTTTAAATACAGCTTTATGTTACAACACAGAGACACTATGATTAATATACATTTCAATATGTCAATTTAATTTCTGGACTAATATGTGGCCTGTTTAGGCAGTTCTAAGCTAGTCAGAGGTTCTGACACTAGGCTGTCAATTCAACCTTACATATATTGTAGATACCATTTATACAAAAACTGTTTGCACTACAGAGAAGCTGTTTTTTCCTGACAGGAGGGACATCCTGTAAGAGATTTATTGGAGAGAGAGTGCCATCTTAACTGGGAATGTGAAGAAATCAGATTGTGGGAATACAGCCAGCACATGGTGCCCACACAGTGTTGTCCACATATGGAGACCTCTCTATTCTCTCATCATTCTCTATTGCCTGACACAGTTATGATATGAAAAATCGAGACCTCTGGCAAACGGAAAATGCCTTTCCTTTTAAAGCTATTTGTATGGACTGTATGTGTTTGTGTGAAATTTTACATTTTTCATTTATTCACTGTGAATGACAACTTGTCCAAAAAAAAGAAATTATGTAGAATATAGAATTTTTTTTTAACAAAACCATACAAAAGTGTTAACTTTGGCAAGTCCAGAAATATTTCAATGAGGCATGTCTGTGTTGGAATTAATCAGAAACAGGAACTGTGTGTTTGTTTGGGGATATTAATCCATGGCTACACGTTAGTAATCTTCATGGCAGAAGGTATTAGATTTGTTGTTTTTTTTTTAATGGTAATGTAAAGTCTGTCCATATATGGGGTCATATACCTGTGTATGTGAAGTACTTTAGTATTTTCTGTGAGTGCGCTTGCTTAAGGGTTTTTGACCTAGTCTTATGTATTCTTAAACAGTGTCTGATTATTGCGTACTTGGTGCACTTATGAGGAGAGATGTGTTCTGGGATAAATCATTCTTTGATATCATACATTTACTTAGTTAGGTTTTTGATTTTTCAGGATATTGCTGGTTGTGGGTTTTTTTTTTTGAATAATGCTAATATGCAAGATTTTAAATCTGGGCAAATTATGGATTTTGTATTTTGAGCCTCTGTCAGGTTTAATATTGCCTAGGCCCCTGCTCATAGAATTGAGATACTGAAATAGATTTAAAAAAAGATGTGGTCTCAATTTCCTAAACAGCTGAAATAATTGATTCACACACTCATGATTATTATAAGAAATGAAAGACACATTAAGACAACCTTCAGATCCATATCACTATGCTATGCTTATTTGAGATGACCTAAAACTAAAATTATTTTTGCACTGACAGGACCCACCCTTGACAAAACAGTGCACATTCTACACAAGAGGTCTTTAGACATTTCTTCCATTTGTACTCTACTTAGACAAAATCCTGATACACTTGTCCAGATATGGTTCCTCCATTGGACAGTGATAAATGATCCTTTCCATACTCACATAATCATGGAGCATACTTGCATGGGTGCTGTTTTTCTGTGCTGTTTTTGTTATTGGCAGTAATCACTTTTTAATCTAAGATACTGTTGTATTAATAAAAATGGTGTCAATCACAGTCAAGTAATAATTATTTAATTTTAAGAAATTGTATTAACAACAGGATTCAAGGCTAAGAAGATTAAATGTATAATTTAATTGAGTATCATTATTCTAATTACTGCATAATTAATGTGTATTGGCCCTCAATATTACCCTCACCCTTACCCCTGTGTCACATTGTGCATGGATCTGGAACATGGAGCAGACATGCAATTAGAGCTGATTTGAATGTATTCGATGTACAGCAGGTTACCATAACGTAACAGTGTCTGAACTGAAATAGATACAAACTTGAAGCACCTCCATACAAAAATATGATTGCATCCACCCGAGATGCTATTCTCAGCAACATCAACATTTGTGCATACCTTGATGACTTGACAAATGTCTCAAAATATTGTATTGTATGACTTGAGGCTAAGATTAAGAGCAATTTAAATGTTAAATGGTTCATGTTGTGTCACTGCTAAAAAAATAGTAGTTTGGTATTTGTGTTTTTGGACAAATGCAAACTTTATCTTCAGATATTTGCATTGGAATAACATCACACCACGATGCATAACATTGACCTGCCTGGTTGGTTCTACTACCTGTTGTCTGTGGATTGGGCAGGGCTTTGCCTCTCTATCACATTACTCATGTCTACTACATACTACTGCTCCCTACATGCAGTCCTTCATTCAGAATACTACCTGGAAAATGATTACTGCTGCATATACATGTGTATAAATAAAAAAACAACAGTTTCCTAACATATGTTAACTAGGGCGTTAATTGAGCGTTTCTTAAGGGCGTCCACTTCACTACCCAATAAAACAAACATATAGAATGCATACTACTGATACTAAAGGGCAGTATGTAATTAAATACGAATAATTCAGAAATACATATACAGTGAGAAAAATAAGTATTTGATACACTGCCGATTTTGCAAGTTTTACCACCTATAAAGAATTGAGAGGTCTGTAATTGCTTACCATAGCTACACTTCAACTGTGAGAGACAGTTTGAGAGACATAATTAATTTGCATTGTATTGCTTAAAAAACGTATTTGATTACCTACCACCCAGCAAGAATTCTGGCTCTCACAGACCTGTTAGTTTTTTTTTAAGAAGCTCTGCTATTCTGCATTCATTACCTGTATTAATTGCACCTGTTTTAACTTGTTACCTGTATAAAAGACATCTGTCCATACACTTAATCAATCTCACCACAACCTCTCCACCATTCCCCAAGACCAAAGAGCTGTCTAAGGACACCAGAGACAAAATTCTATACCTGCACAAGCCTGGGATGGGCTACAGGACAACAGGCAAGCAGCTTGGTGAGAAGACAACAACTACAGGTGCAATTATTAGAAAATGGGAGAAACAAAAGATGACTGTCAGTCTTCCTTGGTCTGGGGCTTCATGTGAGATCTCACCCTGTGGGGTAATAATGATGCTCAAAAAGGCCAGGAATCAGCCCAGAGCTCTCAAAGATGAGTCTCAAAGATGACTGTTAGTAACACACTACACTTTTATGGAATACAATTCTGCAGGGCACCCAAGGTCCCACTGCTCATGCCAGCAAATGTCCATGCCCGTTTGAAGTTTGCCAGTGACCATCTGGATGATCTAGAGGAAGCATGGGAGAAGGTCATGTGGTCAGATGAGACCAAAATAGTGCTTTTTGGTATGAACTCCACTCGCCATGTTTGGAGAAAGTAGAAGGATGAGAACACCGTCCCAACTGTGAAGCATGGAAACACCATACTTTGGGGAGACTTTTCTGCAAAGGGGACAGAATGACTGCATTGCATTGAAGATAGGGTGGATGGGGGCCATGTATCGGGGGATTTTGTCGTATTTGGCATCAATGGATATTCCTGACAGGGACATGGTTATGTTAATACTAGTCAGTCACAGACACATAGATTGAAAATGTACACAGATTTAAAAAACCTTAACCAGACTAAACTTGCATTTTCATGCCATCCCAACTGTTTGTGATTTTGGGTTTGTAGAACACACACACACACAAAATTGGAATTTATATATATAGCTAAACCAGGAGCTGTTCTAGGCTACAAAATCACTAAAAGAAGAAATAACCCCGTCAGACTAAATTTGCATTATTTGCATTTTCCATGCCATCCCAAATTTTTGTGATTTTGGGTTTGTAGTCTAGAACACACACACATACACATTTAGGAAAGGAGGCTGTTTGTGCAAGAACATCAACAACAGCATCTCAGGTACATGGTTTAGTTTGAAGCGGCAACTGCAGCGATTTTACTGGTTACTCCTGATTTGACTCCGGTTATATGTAGACTCCCTTCATGTGTGAATGAAGTCAAGCTGACACGTTCCTGCCAGGGTCACGTGACAAAGTGATCGGTCCAAGAATGCTGACATCATAATGAAGCAGTTCTAGCGTGAGCTCTCATAAAGCGGTTGCGGTGTCTGTCGCTAGCGCCAGTGCGCTGGAGAGACGAGCCGCAGTGCGCGCATTTATTACCGGACTGCAGCGCACACAGCAAAACACAACGTACATCCAGCAACTGTGCGCTCTCCAGCTCGACTGAGCGCGACTCAACACTTAGTATACAGAAAGCTACTATCAGCAAGGGAAGAAAACATGACAACAAACAGTTAAGCAGATGCATCCCCCGGTTTGGCGCACTGGACTGGAGAGCATATTTTACACGCGCTCTCATGCATGACTTCATTTGCCCATTCACATTTCGAGTCGTTTCTATAGCATGTAGTGCTCTAAAGCGAGAGCAGAAAGAATGCAAGCTTGCAGTTTACGTTGACAGAGATTGCCCTCCTCCTTTCTGTTCAAGAATAAAAGTGTAAGAAAACGATAAACACCGGTACAATCATGCCGTAGCAGTTTGCAGCGATTAGAGGCAAAAACAGCTTCCTTACCCCCTTTCGATGAACGTTGCACTCTCAGCCGAGAGAGACGAGACGAATAACTCCAGAACATAAACTGTATTGCAGATTATATTGCAATAATTAAAGATATCGCAAGTTTGCTTGCACTTAAATGACAGAGCGATTTTGAAGCAGGGACTCAATGCTGAATGCAGCGCGCACGCGGCCTCACGTCACTAAAGCACCGATTTTTTTCCATAGCACGCGCAGCTGATGCGTGTGTGTTTACGCGCGCAAGTGTGTGTGAGAGAGAGAGAGAGAGTGTGTGTGTGTGTGTGTGTGTGTGTGTGTGTGTGTGTGTGTGTGTGTGTGTGTGTGTGTG
>JAUZST010017649.1:0-33633 GCA_034779995.1 Parotocinclus haroldoi
AGCCTTATAATTGGATTTAACATTAACACCTAGATCTTTATCAAATATTGTAGCTACACCCCCTCCACGACCATTAGTACGAGGGCGCTGAATATAGCTGTACCCAGGAGGAGAGGCTTCATTTAAGGCTAAATATTCATCTGGTCCAATCCAGGTTTCAGTGAGACAGAGTGTGTGTAAGCGTTTATCAGTGATTAGTTTACACTGCAGCTCGACTTCAAGGCCAATCCACAGATAAGATGGGTGCCGAAAACCAGATAAGATGCTTGTTTTGTTTTCAAAATTGTCACACAGAACACTCATGAATAGTGGTTCTCAATTCTCCATTTTTCCAGTTTTGAGTTCAGTACCGATATCCTTTCTGAGATTGAATCCATTTCGCAAGGAAAAGTCACAGTCTGCGTGTCGCTTCCTACATCCTCGATCATGTTGGACAGTGGTAAGGGAATAAAAATACATCCTCATCCACATGATCTGGAGCTTCTTCCAAGCTTCCATCGCGTATCCAGCAGCAAAAGTTCCATCTTGACAGGTAGGCTCCCCCGAGCCAAGGCTTCTCGTTGAGAAGATGGTGACAATAGCATTGAGAGACCATTTCATCAATTCCATAAATCCAAATTTCTTTTTAAAGATCCGCGTCAAGGAGCAGAGTACACAGACAGACGATAGAAGCAAGCAGGAACAGATAGAAGGAAAAAAGTGCGTCCGCCTTCCTTGAAGGTTGCAAGAGAGGCATGGATGGTCTGTGATAAAATCAAAGGACAATTGGGACTAGGGGCATTGTGGTACTAGAAGTGTTAAGAGTTTTAATGACGGCACTGTTTGGTGAACCTTGCTATGGTCACATTCACTGTACAAACTCACAAATCATTGAATGTCACATTCCATTCATTTCAAGTTTGTGGGTATTTGTTCAGGAAAGTGAATCCGTCTGGGTGAGTTTACGGGAAAAAATGCCACTGGATGGAGTTCATTTTTCTCACCTGAGCATTGGAACAGCTCCCACTTCAGAGTTTGAGGCATTGACCTACACAATGAAGGGTTTCTCGGAAGCAGGGTTGCAAAGTATGGAGGTAGTGAAGGTGGTTTTGAGCTTGTGGAAGGCCTTAACTGCCTCAGTATTCTATCACAATTGCTTGGTACCCACTTTTAGCAGATTTATGAGAGGGCTGGCGATGGTACCGAAGGAGCAGATGAACCACGACTGACTGTTCACAAATCACAGGAATCACTGAAGGTCTTGCAGAAGCTTCAGCATCTGAAGAGCGTGGGTCATTTGTTCTGCAAGATCCCTTGAGTAAATAATGATGTCGTCATAATGTGTGATAATGCAACTACCCAACAGCTCTCTTAGTACATTGTTTATGTACATTATTTTGTTTAACACTGGAACGCACCAGCAGCTGATGATAACCCATATGGCATGACCAGATACTCACAGTGCCCGTTGTAGTAAAGTTGGTTTCCATTCGTCCTTCGTTCTTAAATTTGGACCAATTTATATGCTCTACATAAGTCCAGCTTGGTGAAAATCCAGGCCTGGTGTAGCTGTTCCAGTGCTGTTGGCACCAGTCGTCAAGGATATGGGTATTTCTTGGTTACCAGTTTGATTCCTCAGTAGTCGATGAATAGACATAGCCCCCCTCTCTTCTTTTCCACAAAGAAGAAGCCTGCTCTAGCTGGTGAGGTGGACGGGCAGATATACTGTATCCCTGTTGCAGGGCTTCTCCTTAAAGGCTTCTTGTTGAGTGGATAAAATCCACCTTGGTCAGGTGAACAGCCATGCAGGAGATCCAGTGCGCAGCCATAGTCATCACCCCCTGGAGGTCATGGCACTCGTGCCAAGTTCAGGTATGGGTTCACTGCTCTTTCAGATCAGAGAGGAGCCAGTAGTGGTGGTTTAGAAACTTAACTCTACATATGTCTACACTACATAATTATATACTCAGATGAACCTAAACGTTATGACCTCTTACATATCTAATATCATTGATTATTTAATTACACTTGATCATATTGGAACATATAGGAACATAACAGACGGCAAGTGAAAAGTCAGTTCTCATAGTTGACATGTTGGCCGTGGGATAAATCGGCATATATAGCATCAAAATAAATTTAACAATGGTGAAATCATCATGGTCAGAGCATCTTGGGGCAGAGCTCTTGGGGGTGCTCCCAGTTGGCAGTGGTGAGTACCCTACAACAGTGGTCTGAGAAGGGACAAACCATGGACAATCAAAATTCAATGATGAGCTAGGATAATGAATGCTCTCATTGTTACGAGGCTTAGCTCCGACTCCAGCTCCGACTCTTTCCGGTATCCGTTACAGAGCATCCGGTGATGCAGTTTATATCCGGTGTTTGGTTAACGACGTGATATCCAACACCTGGGGCGTCTACTATAAAAGTATGATCCCCAGCGTTGTTCGAGGCCAGTTCGTCATACAACGAATGTTCGGTTCTTTGCTCAAGTTGCATTGGAAACATAAGGTAAGGTCCAGCGTCGCAATTTATTTAAAATATAGACGGTGACATCCCGGGGGTGTATATAGGCCGACGGCAGGAACAGATTCACGGTTTCCCTTCCCGTCCTTACTTGGCTCCTATCGAGCTTCACATCAGCCGGCTGCGCACTCCAATTGAGACACACCCCGGCTCGACTTTCTCGTGCGCGCTTGCCCTCTGGTGTTTCGGAGCGCTTCTGTACCACTCGATTTGGGACACATCCCAAATTTGTGCTCACTGCACATCTGCCCTCTGTCACACCAGCTGGGGGTGCCATTCCCATTTGGGACGCATCACAGCTGCGTGATTTCCCCTTTTGTGTTTTGTAATTTAGAGAGCCTTTAGCTCTGCGTTTTTAGTTATTTCCCCATCGTTATCATATTCCCCCATTCTTATTATACGTTGTGGGGTTCCTTCATTCCTGCATCTTTGGGTCCTACCACATATCATAACACTTATCTGGCCAAACAGACAGGGAAGCTACTGCTACACTTTTTTAATGTTGATTATCAGATGTGAGGGGCTCAAAACAGTGACTCATAAACTGCTGATATTTTCTTTTGCACCAAGTAGATACTAATACTAATAAATATATGATGATTACTTGGGTAAATGATAGCATCAGGATGCATTGTGGGTAGAAGACGAGCTGTTGCATGGAGCATGAAGCTCTGGGAAATGTTGTTGTAATAACATTGAACCCTGAGTTTGAGCATTCAATTATATCAGATTATCATGTGCCACCTACGTTAACATGGTTGCAGACCAGGTGGTCATTGGTTTTGAATCAATGAATAAACAATTAATGCCTTGAGTATAATTGATTATAAACCAGCCTTTCAGTCCTGTTGATGGAGCCCTCTGATGGCCCTGCATATTTGATTATCCGACTATGTTAATTTCTTATTTTGAAGTTATTTACTCCTGAGAACTCTTTCTCTTGAAGTGAAATTAATTTATATGGTCCAATTATCCCGCTTCTCATGTATTTAAGTCATTCTTAATTTGCATCTCATCTCCATTTTAATTCTGCAATGATTTGACTTTTACGTCAAATGATTAGACCATATGTCTTTTCTCTCCACTTTGGGACTGGCCACGAAGCAAGAAATGACAAGGATTAATCTCACATTTTTTGATGGTGTGTGGATGAATTCACACCATTTTGCTATTACAGCAGTGAAGCTAAGACTCACCGAATGTTTGTGCAGATATTTCTGATGGCTTTCACTTGGTTATATGCTTTTATAAAGTGCTTCTAGCCTCACATGATGGATTGTTTTTCATATCCCCTTCGTCCCTTCTTCTATGTCTACTGGCTTGAAAGAAAGGCCTCCGGGGACAGGGTTGCTTCTATACATCTGCTTGGCTCTGTAGTAAATCTCACCACTGACTTGGGCTCAAAAGAACCAAACCACACTAGAATATGCAGCAGGAATGAGATATAAAATGATGAGAAGAGAATTAGACTATAGCAATGAAAAGACGAAATAAGAGAAGAAAAGGAGGATGGCTTGTGTTAGGTGCTAGAATTCAAGGTAGGCAAGGGGACATCTCCAGTTCATTTGCATCCTTTCACACATGAGTTTATTTTGATTCTATTTTATATATCTGGATATGACTGTATGGCTGTTATGGCTATGCAGCTAAGGGTGTGTGCATGTGAGTGTGTATGTTCCTGTAGGCTACCTTTTCATGTGGTATCAGCGAATGCCTGTATATGATAATATAATTCCACTTATGTACATCTCTCATTTTAAAGAAAAACAGATACCAAACTTTGGGTCACAAAGTGACTAAACACAAGTAGACTTCTCTTTCTACCTTGATAATAACAAATTCAAAAGGAAAGCAACACTGAATAAGTAACGCTGAGAAATATATTGTGTACTGGATGGTGTGGCTATAAATACAAAGAACTGAAAATGTTCAAGAAAAACATGCATAGTACTACCGAGAAATGATGCGCCAGTCACTGCACCACATATTCCTCTACCATAAGAATGATCTGAAAAATCAAAGCTAATGTTTGCAGTCAGTTAAACATGTGAAGTATAATATATAAAAGATATGCAGTATATTTAAAACATAGTTATAAGCTGTACTTGCTGGTCAGTCTTATTAAGAAACATTCAAAGATTCGGGGGACTTGACCCTCTTCTGCCCTAGGCTATTAATCTTTGTGAAAGGTTTTAAAGGATCCACAAGTTTCCTAGCAGGTTATAGTTGCATAGATTTAATGACGTCTTGTGACTAATATTTTTTACTGTCTCCGCCTATGATTATGGTGAACAGGTGGTGACAAACTTTGCTATGCAATTAGCCTTTGGAGGATTGATATTAAGCAATTGCATAATGTAATAACACTAGCCATATCTTCCTGCAATGGGTATTAGACATTAAAATGTTTTCTCTACATGGGAAGAGAAGGCTGTTCTTTGAAACACCTGTGCTCCTATTTTTGGGCTGAACCATTCACAGGAATGTTGATAGGAAATGGTAATAGTTGTGTTGTTCAGCAAATGCAGTAAAAGATGGACTGTCTTTGTTCTACCTTGCCCATGATAACAACTATCACCGTATAAAAAAATGTGCATGTTTAAAAAGATTATGTTGCTGCAGAAATATTTTATTTACATGTAATAATTTTTGCGTGGACATTTTCAACTGATATTTTCCCGAATCTGAGATATGGACTCACAACTTTCCTCCATTTGCATGCAAACTAAAGTTGCAAGCTCACAAACCACGAAAAACAAACACAAATCTTTACCCTGTTTTTTATGTCTGAGCTGACTAGCCAATCAGCATGCTGCTCACTCACTAGTCAATTAGTACACTGCCCACCCACTAGCCAATCAAAGGCAAAATATACCAGCACTCTCTGTTTACATTAATTGAAATGGAGTATTGCAAAGCAAGCCCAGTTAAGGTCTAAAACTTTTATTTTAAATTCATGTTCGATTATTTGCACTGTCTATCAGTGTTATGACTCTTTAATAATACAACGGTAGTTCATTTGTAGCAATTGTGAGTAAATTAAAATACCTGGACACTGTGATTAGCATTTCATGTTGGTAGTGTTTTTAACTACTTGGTATCTAAATACCAGGACAGCATGATTGGAATTTCATGTCACTAGTTTTTTTTTCATCGTGTATTTTTTGTTAGTTTTTGCAGTACATTTTCTATGTATTTATGGTCTTTTTTTTTTAGGTAAACAACCCATTACATGACTGGATAACATGCATTATACAAGATAAAAACTGGAACACTTACCTGGATGTTTTGCAGTGGACCTCTTCCGCATTTCCACATTTCCTTGGCAAAGGGTACTGAATATATCCAACCAGATCTCTTCTACAGCTTGGAGTTGCTCCCCCAGAACGTTCTTCACTTATTTGAAAGACATATGCACATTATGGACCTCAGATTGCATTGTGCTATATGTCTGCTTGACAGATAGCACAACTAGAATGACAGCATTTTGATGTGTGAAAATATTAATTGAAAAATAGTAATCTAACCTGTATCTATGTATGCATATTTTAAGACACACACGTTTAACACACGTTTTTGTTTTAGTTATATCTTCCAAGATTATCATTTCCAAAAAAAAATCTCAAAATTATAATACATAAAATGTCTTTCCATTAGGTAACACAGTTAATGCTATTTTGTTGCCATGTATCAATCCTGCATTGAAAACAATCATTTTTCAGCTCTACCACATAAGAATGGGTTTGAGTAATATTGCTTAAAAGTAGAATATTATCAAGGTGATCACCACTAAAATGTGTGTATCCAAAAAATATAACATATTTCAACATTAACACACATGTAAGCCTTTCTGATGAAAAACACAAACTATGTATCTCTTTTAAAATAAACATGTTTTTATTTATACAGCTTTTTTGTCGTAGTTATAAAATTAAAAGTATGAAAAAGGAGAAATTTATTGTTCATCTAATTCAGTTCTTACATAATGTGCAACTTACATAGTGTAACTATCTTCTTGGGGTTTCCCACACATGAATGGTGGAACCACTATCTGAATGTTTAAGCAATATTTGAAATAATTAGTTTAACATATTTCTAAGGTGATTTTAAAGGTACTATCTGTGAAAAAATAAACATACTGTACATGAAACCCAATTACATTTAAATTCAGCCTTACCCATTTCAGTAACATCGCATAGTGGTTACCCACAAAATCTACACACATCATGACATGACAAATCTTCTACAAAAAACAAGCAAGAAACAAACAAACAAAAAGCATGATTGCATGTATCAAAATAAGCCCTAACAGTCACACCTGAATTCTACCTTGTGTTCATCTATGCAAACTATTACATCAACAATAAAGAGATCAGTTTCCTCTGCTGAGAGGCGTTGGGCACATCCAGGTAGCTGCAATATTAAAATAGCAATTAAGGTTGATATCAGAACTGTTTAATAAAAGCATAATACAATTGAGGTTTGTGTTATAACATGAGTATTGGTGTACTAGAGTCAAAAGATCAGTACACCAGTGCCACAATTTCCTATAATAGCATGAACCTTGACTGTATTATTGCTTAACTGTACTCTGCTGACACAAGAGAAAATTCTCACCAATATTGTACTCATAATTACTACACTTCAGGGTCAAAATTCGTGCTTGTGGTTCATGGTTTGTGAGCTTGCAACTTCAGTTTGCATGCAATTGGACGAAAGGTGTAAGGTGTGAAAAAATCAGTTGAAAATATCCCTGCAAAAAATGTAATTACACAAATATGAATAAAATATTTCTACAGCCATAAAATGTTTTTAAAAGTGTGCAATTTTTATACAGTTGCAAATATTTATTACACATTCACAAATATGAACTTTTCAGAAAATATTTTTTACAAGCTCACATCTTCAGATAAATGCATGGATTTCTGTCACATGCGCACATATTTTTTTCACACGCACACAATCTTATTGACCCTAAATTGACTCCATAACGGTTATCCTTGGAGACTGGTCAGAGAACTTGTGTCTTCATTACAGGCAATTAAATAATATGACATTATTCTATAAACTACTCAGAGTATTACTACAGAGTATCTTTCTTGCACAGATTGATTCATACAGCTGCAAATCAGAAAAGGTTGGGACAATATCAAAAATGTAGTTAAAAACCACACAATGCTCCATCATGGATGCCTCGATACCCAGAGAAGTTTACGCTGCTTCTGGACATGGCTAATTTAAGGCACAACTTTTTAACACTTGTTATACAAAGGTATAATATTGCAGTTCTACTCATCCTAGGTAACATGTCAAGATATGTATTTGTTTGTTTGAAGCATACTGATTTTTATGACAATTGAATAAAAATAACAAGGAACAGGAAATGCCAGAGATACGTTGTTAATCCAACTTTTTAAAAATCCCAATCAGTGTTGACAAAATTGGTTAGGTTTTTGACTACTAATCAGAAAAGTTTGGAGTCCTTGATCAGGGCCCATAACCCTTAACCCAAATGCATATAAGCTAATCTGCCAATGTCCACTTCTAATAAAGCTAAATGCTAATATTAATAGTCACCAAAAAACTCACAGATTTCACAGCGAAAGTTTGTCACTTCACACACTTGCAATCATATAGAAATGGCATTCTAACCATTTTCTCTTTGCCTTATTCGCTGTGAAGAGCATGTTGATATTTGAATGTGCTTACTGTTGGTCACAGCTTTGCTTGTTATGTAATGAATGTTATGTAACATAAATGAGTCATTCTGCGGAATGGGTGCTATTTGCTTGTTGAAACTCTTAAAAATAACATTTTATTTTCTATATTTTTTCAACACTGAAACTAACAGCATACATATTTAACTATTCTAAATGAGTATGGGTCAAACTCAGACATGGTTCCTCATATTACTGTTACTATATAAGAAGTAACAAGTCTGAGTTTTTAGCACAGAATTAGTAAATCCATAAAATATATACTGCTCAAAAAATAGGGAATACATCATAATGAAATATCCCCTATTTTTAGTGAGCAGTGTACATGACATTAAGACAATTACAACATACTAATTATTTACCAAAAAAGTGTATATTTACAGTACACAAGTAACACCTACAAATAATTTTAGGTATTGAAAAATAATTTCAGAGATTTGCATACCATCATTAAATAGGCAGCTTTGGTGAAACTGATTAATTCAGCATGTATAACTTTAACATATGGTTTTGGATTTTTTTCTTTTGGATGGATACTTTCCAAAAATGTTGTAAAAGCAACCTTTTAATTTAGGCACATTTGGGACATTTAGGGACATCATACAGTTCATATTTATATGGAAAATAGCGAGTTTTAAATAACTGGCAGAACCCATGCATGCTGTGTTACATTATAAGATAAAAGTACTTATACTAAAATAATAACTATTTAACTGTTTTCCAAAGTACAGAGCTCACTTAACATTTGCATTAGAAATGTTACAAATTTACACATTTATTTGTAAGAAATAATACAAATGTTATATATATGGTTATGTATACTCCTTCTCGACAGGTACTTTTTCCGTGGTGGAAGAATAGTTGTGCCTGCAAGTATTATTATTTTTCTCTCTTGGAAAAACTCAGAAAAACTTGTTTTTGTCTAAGCTAATTCTATTGTTCCTTTTTTCTAAATAACTAAATAAACTAAATACAAAAATTCATTGTTATCGGTGAGCGGTAGTGATCGGCACTCATGGGTGGGTCAATATGACTCTATAGATGACTTCATTATAACATACAGCAATTGTCACAAAGAGGCAACGCACACACACACATACACACACACCCCAATATCTCATATACTGCCAAGTTAACATCAACTAATACTTTCAAAAGACTGTCCCATGCTGCCATGGGAAGCCTTTCTGTCAGTGTTGAAAGTATTTGAAATCCTTTGTATGTGGAGAAGAAGCAGATCTGTGCCTAGCTAGTGAGCTTTTTGACTAGGCACCTAAAATTCCTGCTGGGGCCTTGGTGGGTATTTGTTATGCAGTTGCTATGGTAACAGTTTGAATAGACAAACAGAATAGAATGCTTATTTATTTATTTAGTTTCGTAAAGGTCTACAATTCAGAACCCATAACTAATTATTTCAATGATTTGCCATTTCATATATGAAGTAAATATTTTTTTATATAAAAATAAGATAGCAAAGCTAAATATAGCAATTTTGTATATATATAGTTTGACACTGGGCCGTCAGGGCTCATGACTCAGGTGAGGAGTGACGTCAAATTGACCACCATTGAGCAAACACCAACTGGAGGGGATATTCAGAAGAGGAAACAGCACTTTTATTAATATTTATATTTAATATACTTGTTGTTTCTATGTTAAAAAATTAAAAAAGGTAATAAAGCTGGCTGTCAATAAGTGGTCGAATTAGAGTGTTTACCTAAATCCTTTACCACTACCTTTCCTGTTGCTGCTCACTCCCAAATTTTCTAGAACTTGGAAAATTTTAGCATATCTTAGTATGCTCAGCTAGCTAAGACTGACTGATTACTGCTGTAATTAATTGCCGGTGTAAATAAAGCAATATGGCTCTAAGTATTAAATCAGTGGATTTATCACTTTCCCCACATCGTTGTTTGAGTTTTTAATATGCTTTAATATTTGTTCTAACTATTACATTTTTCTTAGAACTTGAACATTGTAAAGTAAACTGTTTGAATAAACCTTAGAAAACATATATTTCTGATTCCAGGCTGTAAAAAGGAAGACATGCATGAGGCACATTTCTTCTTGTTGCATTTTAATTTTCTAATGAGGCCTGTAGAAGTGTGTTAAAATAAACCTGCTGCAGTTCCACAGAGGAACTTTCTATTTGTGTACATAGTGTTATAAACACAGGACTGCTGCCGTTTTAATGCAGTCAACACAACCTTTTCACCAGAGTTCCTGCTCTAGGACATACTTTAATTGGAGCACTATCGATTTCCTGTTGGTTTGCTATTGATTTCTATTTGCAAGGTTTTTTGTTGATGGAATACAAAGCAGGTGGCAGTGTATTGATCTGACCCTGTGGAAGGATCCCTGAGTTTATGCAACAAGCATATTTTATACCAGACCAAATCTTTACACCACAACACCAGATTTAAGGAACATCCTACAAAGTCCTGCTCCATAGATGTATACAGATTTTCAGTTATTTTACTTACACCCCTATATCCAAATACATCGTGTTCACAACAAATATTAGAATAATGGGGACTATTTCAATGATTTATTGTGTGAAAGAATCTACCTGGTATTGTCAAACCCATCTACTTTCAATGATAATAATACTGGATTAGGTAACGTAGCCTTCTTGCATGTTGTTTGAGAAAGCAGAAAATGTATGTTTGAACGTTTGTATGCCCAGAATTGTGTTACTAAGTGAAATTGGAAGACATGTACATTTATGTGTCATCACCATCTTTAATTTCCCCAATTAATATAATCTATTTTAATGATTGAAACATTGTGTTTTCTTTAATTTAATTTATGAAATCAAACAGCCTTGCTGAGAACAGCAATATTTGGTTTTCTTTTTAGTTCAGTTTGTTATATCGTGTAGGCAAATAGACACGACATTTCAGGCAGTATGTGTAAACAATTAGACTATGAATAGGAGTATCTTGGTACAGCGTTGGATAAATTATCCAGGACTCTTATAGTACAAGTGGGTGAACCATACCATTAATAATAATTTATTATTGATAATATTGATAATATTGATATTATTATTATTATAATTAATCACATCTCTAATGTGTCACCATGTTCTTCAGATTGTCTTGGAACCATGTTTAAAGCCAGGCAAACATGTTGGTAAGCTACTGTCTAAAGTACAGAAACAGCACAGTCCACCCAAAACCTCCTCCTCCAGCAGTACTAAAGTAAGTACTAATGTAAGTGATTAAAATATTGAATTGCAATGAATGTTGAAAGGTTGTAGTTTTTTCCTAGTCTTGATCATTGTGAAAAAAAAAATTCAAAGCAAATTTGAATTGGGAAATTGTAACGGGGAGTGGTAGTTGCTGAGACACACGTGGCATACAGTTACAGGCAGAAATGTATTCAGCATAGGCAGGTAAAAATGAGGCAGTACAAAGCCCAGGATCGGTACATGGCACAAAAACAAAGTTCCAGTAACAAAACAGAGAGTGTGGACAAGGTACGGGGAACCAAGGACTAAACAGCAAGTAAACGTGATAACAACCTAAAGTACAAAACATAAAACAGAAAGCAAAAGACTGGGAGTAATCCAGTGGTAGCAAAACAATTCAGCAATCAAACAAGGCAAGGAAGGGGTAAAAATAAGGAGAACCAAATCAGTCCCAGGTGTGTGCAATGAGTGCATGATTAGGAGCGATTACGTTGCTGGAGCCGCCCGTGGGCGTGACAGAAATTCTGTACTTTTGGTCATATCAAGCTGGAAAGAGCAGAATGATAGTCATGTTCTTTTTTGGAAATATACAGAACATTTGGAATTACTAAGGCTGGAATGCAATGAACTGTACACTTGGAACACAGATTGAAAGTGTGATTTGTATCTTGTGCATTCAGATTACTGGAGTGATTGGATCTGAAAATAAAATGTAGGCTACTGAGTGGCCTACACAGAAAGATGACTTAAGTAACAACTTCTGTAAGATTAAAGCTTTCATTTCTTAATGCCATAGCATAGAAATCCCCTCACAATTAATATGTATCAATTGTCTAATGGACAACAAATTCTGTAGTGTTATGGTCTCTTTTAAATGTAAAATGTCAAACTTGTTGTTTTCATTTGCATATGTTTTAGTTATTCACATGCTGTTTTGTTCCCCTGTGCTTGTAGGGGAAAAACAGACCAAAATTAGAATCCCTGTGAATGTCAGAATCATCTCACTGTGTCATTTCTGGCTAATTAAATTCCTCACTAAGCCATTCCATTTTGCCTGGTAACATTTAAAAGAATATTCCTTCTCACTTTGTTTCTGGTGTAAAATCTAGGTCCCAGGATGCCAATATGGGAAAAAAGTTATTTTATTGTAAAGTTAATATACACATAGATTTTGTAGCTTTTTTCCCATCACTCAATCACCACAAAATGTTTCAGTTGAATTGAATAATTAGCTGCATGCAAACTCTGAAGGATTTCTGGAGCTGTGAGGCAACAGCCCTTACACCTTCTTGGTACCATGATATCCCATTGTTTCTGTTGTTCTTGATTGTTTAGTCTGATCTTTACAATGCATTGAGGAAATAACTAATCTCATGGCACAAACAAATGAGATTTTTTAATTGTAGTTTGGGGCTGTTTTTCTACATCTGGGCCAGGATAATGTGTCATCATCAATGGGAAAATGAATTCTGAACAATTCCAGTAGTTTCTAAGAGAAAAAAAATGTCAGGACTTCAGTCCACGAACTGAATCGCAAGAAATATGCAAGAGTCATGCAGCAGGATCACAAGAAAGCAATAGCTACAGTATATTTAGGACATGAGCTACATGTACTGTACTCACCAAACACTTACACCATCCAAATTAATTTTCTTGCGTTCTATTCAGATTATGGAACTCCTACGAACATTCATTTATATCAACTGTTATTTAATCTTGTTTAGGGTTAAAATTCACACCAGTGAAAATCATATGGTGAGAAAATTTGTTTATTTTATTTTACTAATTACCATACTAGCATCAAGTTGCCCAATCACAACTTGGAATGTGTTGCAGGTCTGAAATGCAATAATGTTTGTTTATTAATAAAATAAATAAAGTTCACTAAAAATAGTGTTTGTATACAGAGACTGTAATTAAATTAAAAGCCAAAGTAAATGTAAAGAATACTGCAGGTTTTTTTCCCCTTTTCCAAACTGTCCTTTCTGTACAAACTTTTTTTTTGTAAAAACAATGGTTTAATGTGGCACTTAACGTTTTTGGATATGATGTTTAGACTTTTAATATGATATGGACAAATGTTAGCTCATACAGTATATACTGTATGTAGGTGTTTTAAGTTGTGTTCTCCTACTGTGTGATAAGAAGACTAAACAGAGTACTCAAGCTCCTGGGAATAAGGCAAGATTTTCTGTCATACTATATCTGTGAACAGCAGAATATCTTCTCTTTCCTGCATTGAGGTTTTAGTTTTTGTTCTTAGTAAAGAAGCATATGTCGTCTTTATTTATGTATGAATAACAAGCAAACCAAATTTAACCCACACAAGCCACTGTATGTCAGTACAGCATAGCCACACTGCAGCACTGGAACATTTTTCATACCTGATAAGATTGTCAGGAATGTATGATAATATTTGCTGTAGACCATTAACTGATGTGGCAGTGTTTGTACTTTTTAATGAAAGCTTCTTTAAGAAACATGTACAGTAATGTAATGGCCTTGCATTAAAAAGACAGATAATAATGAACCACTTTGTTTTAATTATCTGCTTGAGTGAAACTGTGGAAAGAAGCAGGATGGTACACTCACCTCATTTCAGTTTTCACCCTCATCTCGGGCTAGAACATTTTGTCACTTGATAATTAATTGTGGCAGAAAGTGAGAGAATGAGCATGTAACTGATAGAAAGAAATTACCATACTTGTGCTTTCTCACTCCTGTCTCCATGACTGCAAAATAGCACATTTGGAGGCATGCTGATGTGCCGGGGCGTGCTTGCTCAGCCACAGCAGCAGGAGATTCAGAGAGTGCTGACAAGATGAGAAAGTGAGGTGCAAATTCTTTTAAAAAACATATACACAATTTACTAGCTTAATAGGTGTTTATTATTATTACTTTGACAAGCTTGTGTAGTCTTCAGTAACTTAACCTGCATAGTTTAAATGCATTATTCAGTTTTCTTAAGGAAATAATGACAATTTTAATTAATCCAAAATTGCATAATTTAAAAGAATTATCCTAGTGACCAAACAAGGGAAAAATAGTATCTATATTCATATCCCTTAGTGCATGTTAATTATTCTGTCCCATGTGAGCTGGTGCTAAGGCTTGCTGAGGCCTACAGACCTTACCTCACTGGACTTCACTCACAGATACTACAGACAACATATGCTTTTGCCAAAGCCTAATCACAGCTATGACAAGGCATTCATAATTATTCTTAGTTATTAGTCTCTGCCTGTGTGGGTCAGTGCTAAATAACATTATAAAAGGTACAATAATAATTAATGCCCTCTATATAGGCATCTTGGTGGGTATATATATATTGCTTTATCATCCCTAATTCCCTAAGTAAGAAAGTTTTTTGCCTAACCATTTCATGCAATAATTATTAAATAATGATGGATTTCTTTCCAATTACTTTTCTCACCCACAGACAAGACTTACACATGTCCAATTGTTTTTTTTTCTTCTTTTTTTTCCTCATGCAGTTTTAAATGCACTTAAATAGTGTGTTGTTCTTTTAGTATAAAATAGTTATTATCATATCTCACAGTCACAGATAACACAGTAACTGTTTAATGATATTTAAAAACACTAGCTTTCAATTCAATTTGACCCACCATTGTTTCGAAAACAAATATCTACTGACACTATTCGATCAAGTTCAGGTCTAGTGACAACATTAGGTCAGGTTCAGGGGCCTCGTGTACTAAGACTTGCATGGAATTCCTACTAATATATTGCCTATGCCCAGAGCAAGGAAAGTTCTGTGCGTACAAAAAAAAATCAATATTTATCAAATCGTGTGTAAACAGAATCCGGTGAATGGCTTTTCAGGTGCCCAATTGCTCTCTCCTGAACTGACCAGGTGTGAGAATGGAGATCATTGTATATCCATTCCTGGTCAATCTGTGGATTGCGAAGCAATGTAGTCACTTTCCCCAAAGAAATTAAATAATTTTGGCATACCCATGTTTTAAATAGATTCTTCTAAGCTGTAATTTCAGTTTTAAATAATTTAAATGAGTTGCTTAACAAGAATCCACCCATCACACAGCTTGTAACCTTATCCCAACCATGCTGTTTGTTACGATGTCTGAATCATGGATTGATCCAGGTCACCGTGCCACTACATTATTAAGATGCATTTGTGCATCATAGATTACTTGCATATTTATGGAGTGAAAGTACTTTCTATTCATATAAGCAAATTCCTCCTCAGATTGTGCCTTTATAGCACTGTGTGTGCAGTCAGTTGCTCTGATTACATTAGGAAAACTGGCTATCACTGGAAATTGTGCTTTAATGTTTGCCTGGTCAACCACGTCCTTCCTTATATACCTAGCGGACTTGCGGATGATCCCATCTAAAACAGCTGACATGGTGTGACTCAAAGAGGACTGGGAAATTCCCGACTGGTCTGCCATTTTCCTTTGGAAAGAGCCTGTTGCCAGGAACCCAAGCGTTGTCAGAACCTGTAAGGGAACTGGCAATGTGTGGCTCCTCGCTCTCCAAATCTGGACCTAACTCAGCCCACAGTTCCAAGAGGATCGCTCTCAGGGTTGCCAGATCCTGCAAAAAAACAGCTAGGCCTATGGAAAGTAAGTCTCTTAAAATAAGCAAACCTGACAACCATGTTAAAGCATTGTGTTAGATTTGTGAGCATGCACAGATTGCAAAAACTGATATAAATCATGATATAGGTATTTGTGCTCTTGGAAACCATATTACTGAGATAAAATCCAGCTCTCTTTATTGGATTTCTTAATCTCATTTCTAGATCAGATTATGCTGTAAGCATGAACACTTAAATAATTGGATAACGGGAGAAACATGACAATAATCCTTTCTATGAGGAGTCTGCATGGCCTCGCTGTGTCCACGTGGGTTTACTCCGAGGGATTTGGTTTCTTCCCACAGTCCACTGGCAGGCATTAGGTTAACGATTACACTAACTGGCTTAAGTGTTGATATGACCTTGCATCTGTCATTGAATGGCCTATGCTGAGTGCTCCTGTTTCCTACCACATTCCAAAGATGTGTGTGTGTGTGTGTGTGTGTGTGTGTGTGTGTGTGTGTGTGTGTGTGTGTGTGGATTGTGAGTGGACTGTGAGTGGATTTATGAGTGATGGCTTATGATGCTCGTTCTAGGGTTATTTCTACCTTGTGCCCTTTGCTGCCAACTTAGACGTCAGGTCTCCAGTGAGCATCACCAGGATTTTTTATGATAATTGTTAATAAAAATATAGATTAATATTAGTATATCAGAATATCTTAGTAACAAACTAATACTAAAATACTAATACTAATACTAAAACATCTGCCAGCACCTTCATTAATATCACTCACACATAGCCATAGAATTGGCTGTCTGATCCTTATATGGCTCCTTCATCACTCACCACTCTCTGCTGCCCAAACCTGGTCAGCATATTCAAAAGGAGTTAAGCATATATCACACTATATATGTTATATATACAACCCCAATTCCAATTAAGTTGAGCCGTTGTGTAAAACATAAATACAAACAGAATTTGATGTTTGGCATTCCACCTATATTTAGTTGAATACACCACAAAGACAAGATATTTATTGTTCAAATGTATAAACGGTATTGCTTTTTGCAAATATTCACAAATTTTGAATGTGATGCCTACATTTCCCAAAAGAGTTGGGGAACTCAAAAAACTGAATAATGTTTAGAAAACACCTATTTAGAGCATTTCACAGTAAGTGTCATTATTGGGTATGAAGGGAGCATGCCCAAAAGGCTTCAGTCATTCACAAGCAAGGATGGGGCGAAGTTCCCCACTTTATGAACAACTGCATGAGCAAAAAGTCCAACAGTTTAAGAACAACGTTTCTCATCATGCAATATCAAGACATTTTTTAAATTTTATTATCTACAGTCCATAATATCATCAAAAGATTCAGCGGTAAGGCCGAAAACCTGACCGTGACCTTTAATCCCTCATATGGCACTTCATTAAAAAAAAAAAAAAACGACATCAATATGTAACACATATTACCACATGGGCTTAGGAACACTTCAGAAAACCATTGTCAAGTTAAAAAAAGCTCTACTAATCAAAGCGAAAGCTATATATCAATGACAGCAAGAAGCGCGACCGGCTTCTCTGGTCCCGAGATAATCTAAAATGTACTGATGCAAAGTGGAAAAGTGTCCTGTGGTCTGACGAGTCCACATTTCATATCGTTTCTGGATATCATGGACGTCGTGTCCTTCAGGCCAAAGAGGAAAAGGACTGTCCGGATTATTATCAGCTGTGAGGTAGCTTACACATTTGTGAAGGCACCATTAATGCTAAAAGGTTCATACAGGTTTTGGAGCAACATATGCTGCCATGGCCTTAGCATTTTCTTAGAAATATATAACTAGCCTCTAGTTCTGCTTCTGCTACAATGTTTTACAGGCTTAAACTAACAATTACATAACACTGCAGCTTGTGAGTACAGTTTAGTACATCCTCAGTTACCAATGATGGCAGCAAACAGGGGCTTACTAGTGCCAGTGGCTTTAATATTCTGAACAAACTATGGATGTCCTGTGTTTACCAACCACTGATGTGAACAATGGTCAAGTGTGGGCTTAGTTTGCAGTGGTTTTATAGTGTGAACTTAAGCTCTACCAAGGAACTTGAATCAGCAAGTAGAACAAGAATGAGATGCCATGTCTTAAAACAGTTCCTTAAATATATTAAATGAAGAGTGATACAATTCACGGAAGATGAAGCAGAAGAAGTGAATTATCTTCTGGTTAGTGACATTTTGGCTAAACCTGACAAATGTTCAGAGTCCTGAAAAACATAAATTAAATTTGCCATTTGAATAAAGACTTTGACATTATTTTAAATCTGCCTTTACCCCACAAAACCTACATTTAATGCTCTTAAAAGCAGCAAGCCAAGTTTGCCTGAGTAAATACGCAACCGTTACACTGCAGATGAGTGCATTCATACCTTGAGCAGGCATCAGGACACTGGAATTAGCTAAATTGTGTGTGATGTGTGAGAAAGAGATATAAAATCTACTTGTTTCATGTGGTTTGCAAGATCAGGAACACCTGCTCCTCTTTGCACAAAGAACCTAACTTTGTTAGCACTCTCAAATGTAAAAAAGTACCACTTGAGTCTGTGAAGTTGTGTTTTTTAAGAAAGGCTAATGATGGATATGATGATCAGTTCAGCGTCAGTCTAGGAAGAAGGGCAGCAGAATATGGGGATAGAGAAATAATAACAAGAAAAGCTATTTATAGCAGTCAGTTCTGTGTGGCTCTGTGCACTGTTTATATGGGCAGTTTGAGGCTTATCTGTATCAGCCATCACTGCCCATTCCAACATTTAACAAGCCCTGACAGAACCTCCATCTGTGTCCCATACATCAATAGCAAGCCAGATGTTCCAGTGCTAAAAGGAGGCAGGGGAATCAAAGTAAAACACTTTCCTTATACCCTGAATTTATGAAGGGTGAAATCATTTATATCCATGTGTATATAGCGTAAATGTTTATCTCAATGTAATATGTGATGCAACAATGTAAGAATCATGGTACAATGAAAATCCAGTAAAATGTGTTTCAGTTTTACAGATGAAACTATTATCTCCAATTTCCCTACTATAAGGTATGGGTTATTTTAATACCCTAACTTGGTATTAGAGGTGGTGCTCTGGCTCACTGGGTAGCAAGACGTTCCTGGGCTCGATACCAAGTCAAGTGACCTGGCTCCTTTCATTGTGGAGTCTGCATGTCCTCCTTCTCTCTGCATGGATTTACACAGGGTAGTCCAATTTCCTGCCACAATCCAAAGTCATGCATGTTAGGTTAATTGGAGTTTCTAAAGTGCCTTTAGCTTGTGAGTGTATGCGCCCTATCGTGCATTGGCATCCTTTCTAGAGTGTTTCTGCCTTGCGCTCTGTGTAATCGGCTAGGCAACATCTTTTGCACCTTAAGCAAGGACGAATCAGATGATCAAATGAACGAATTGATTGAACTTCGATTGGCATTCGAACTACTAGCTCCAACTATACTGCTCACAAAAGTTAGGGGGGATTTCAAAATTAAATATCCCTTACTTAAAGTTTGTGAGCAGTGTATAACAAATGGCAATATAAAATGTCATGTGAAACTTCCATCTGAAAAAATGTGTTAGCATAGCATAGTGTACATAGTATACATTGATTACTCACTTTACTCATAGAACCCCGATTCCCATAAAGTTGGGAGGTTGTGTAAAGCATAATTAAAAACAAAATATGATGATTTGCAAATTCTTTTCAAACTATATTCAATTGAATACACTACAAAATAATAAATGATAAACTTGTTTGCAAATACTTACTTATTTTAAATTTGATGTCTGCAAGACGTTCCAAAATGTTTACCATTATGTTACATCACCTTTCCTTTTAACAACACTCAATAAGCGTTTGGGAACTGATGACACATTTGTTCAAGCTTTGTAGGTGAAATTTTTTCCCATTCTTGCTTCAATTGCTCAACAGTCCAGGGTCTCCATTGTTGTATTTTGCACTTCGTAACGTGCAACACATTTTCAATGTGAGACAGGTCTAGACTGCAGGCAGGCCAGTCTAGTACCTGCATTATTTTACTAAGAAGACACACTGTCGTAACATGTGCAGAAGGTGACTTTGCATTGTCTTGCTTTTTATGTTATTGATTAAGTGCCGGAGGATCGAAGGTCACGGGCATTCAAAGGTGGTTTTTGTACTTGCCGCTAGCTTGGAGAGATTTCTCCTCTTTCCCTGAATCTTTAGATGATATTTTGGACTGTAGATGATGAAATCCCTAAATTCCTTGCAATTGCACAATGAGAAACATTTCTTTTAAACCGTTGGACTTTTTTGCTCAAGTAGTTCAACGATCATCCTTGATTGAGAAAGAAGAAGAATTTTGGAGATGCTCCCTTTATACCCAATCATGACACCTGTTTCCAATTAACCTGTTCACCTGTGAAATGTTCCAAACAGGGGGTTTTTGAGCAATCCTCAACTTTCCGAGTCATTTGTTGCCCATGACCCAACTGTTGGAACATGTTGGAAGCATCAAATTCTGTAAACCTGAATTAGAAACCTGATCTTTGTCAAAAGCTTCATATTTTTGCTGTTTACGTTTAGATATACTAGTTTAGATTAAAGCAATGATATTTTATTGATTACATATCATAGAGCAAGAACAATGTGCAGTTAATATAGCAAGTAACAAAATGTGTTCTATATAAATAAAACATTATGCTGAATATTAAAAACAAAATCAGTACTTTGGTATTTCTTCTCTTTTGACATGACAGAAAATAATACACAACTTTAGAAGTCAACTTTCTTGCCTCACCTATAATATAGGTGATGGACCATTTTCACTGCAATCGTGACTTGATGTGGCTTAAAATTGGGTCTTAGATCTAAAGTAGTATTATGTGACTGGTAAGCCCTCACAGTGATATACAGCCAATTTTAGTGTATGTATGATGAGGGAGAAAGGAAGAGACATTTTAACATCTATAAGCCTTCTGCATTTACACTGTTCACAATATTAGGGTATATTTCAAAATCAATATGAAGCATTTAAAAAAAAGCATTTGATCTTCTCGATCAGATGAACATAAGAAAAGCAATTAAAAAGTCAAAGAAAGTTGCTCCATACTGTAAAGCAGATGCAAAAACAACTTTTATTTAAATGGTGAAAATGCAATATATAAAATGCTGAAAGTGCTAGAGTATCTGAACGTTCCCTGATCTTGAAAGTGCACATCCTGCAATTTGCCAGCCCTTGTAATGTCTCTGCAACACGATTTGCTTGAATGTGAAGCTTGGAGAGTCATGAGACATCTTGAAGCTGGTCAAACAACAGTAGCAACAGCCCTTGGAATATACCAAAGCGTGATTAGCAGACTATGTAATCTCTTTTAAGAGATTTAAATTGTACAACGAAAACTAGGCCAGGGTCGCCCATCTTCCACAACAGCAAGCGATGACCGCTACTTGCCATTATTTTCAAGAAGGAGCAGGTGCAGCAGTGCAACAGAGTTGTGAGGACAGTTTCTTGCTGCCACTGTATAACGAATATGCACCCAGACCATACTAACTCAGCTTTACCATGTTGGAGTGCATAGCTGGCAACCATTGGTATACATACCATTATCTGGTGAATACCATAAAACCAATAAAATTGGGCTGATGAACATTGTCATTGGACTCATGATGAGTGGTCAGCTGTCCGCTTTTCTGATGAGTTCAGTTTGCAGCCTGACAGTGTCCTGATCTGCTATGAACAAGGAACATGGGAGAAACCATCCACATTTTATGCGAGAAAGGGTCTTCTTCAGTGGTGGTGGAATCATGGTTTGGTTTGGCATCATTATGGATGGTTATACCAAGCTCCACGTCATCAAAAATGGATCGCGGTCCTGCACTCTATATCAGTACCATATGCTGGAGCTTTTGGAAACAACTTTCTTATCATGGATGATAATGCAAGGCCCCACTGTGCGCATCTCATCAACAAAAATTTATAAAGAAAATTGCTCTCCAGACCTCTGGCGAATGGTCCAATGCCTCTTACAATACTTCTTGAGCTGGAAGTTGCCCTGGAGCAAGAGTGGCAGAGGATCCGACAAGAACGGCTGGCAATCTGATCCTGTCCATGTATAATTACTGTCAGTGTGTGGCAGTCTTGGGTGACCATATACCCTCCTGAAGAGTCAATGTATGGCACTCTCATCCAGTTTGGCATGCTTCAGTTCTTAAACATTTTACTGGCTACTCAATCGCGATAATTTAGTTTGCATCTCATTTGTGTAATCAAACAACAACTCTTTGTTTAATTAAATAAAATCAAATGCTTCTTTTTTAAATGCTTTATAGTCATTTTGAAATATGCCTTAAATTTTGTGAGCAGTGTATAATTAAGCCTTCCCATTTACTTGTCATAACCACATTTTTAAAAATGTCGAAATTGTCTCATGCTTTTGTTGACAAACTGGAGATCATCTGCCTGGCTTTGCTCATTGAAGACTCTGACTTTCGTGAATTCTGCTTTTGTACACGTATAATACCTCATTGATAATTCATCCTTTCTCTGCTGTCGTAATGGTGTGAGCTTTTGATGTTTATATTCCTGCACAACTCTTCTCTTCCTTTTTGGCTTCCACAGAAGGATGATCAATTATAGCCTGCTGTACCCCACCTAAGTATACCCTCACTTCCTGTCACTCCATTGTCTAACATTTCACTCCTGTTCTCCTAGCTTTTGCTACTTGCTATGTACTTTCTTATTTTCCCCTAGTCCCTCTGTGTTCTGGCTTCTTGTGACTAGCATATGCCATTTTACTTTAGCTTTAGGTTACCATCCTTGTTACCTCTGTCTATTGGTGTGGTGGCTTTTAGCATTCTCTGTTTGTGCAACACATGGTTCAGTTGATTTGCATTTTCTTGTTAGAACCTTTTTGTATTGTCACCACATATAGACTCAGTAGGCATTTTAAAACATATTATAGTTATATAGTTATATAAATACAATGTCTGGACATGAACTAATGAAGGCGTCTAATTTTGACATGCACCCTTTACCTAAAACAACATGGTATGCATACCGAGATTTACATACACTGCGCAAAAATATTAGGGGATATGTTATCAAAATAAAATACCCCTAATTTTTGTGACCGGTATACAAAGTGTCTGTCATAGAGTGTTTATTTGTTTGTTTGAGTTTTTTTGCATAAAAAATAGACATGATGTTTGTGATGATAAAATGATGTTTAGTGTTGTGACATTTGAATGTAAGGCTAGGGAGAATAAAGCTAGCCACATGCTTGCACATGCCAAATTTTATATTCAATATTTAAAATTTAAATCAGTTATCAAATTAGTGCAGAAGTAATGTGATGTTGGCAGTTTCCACGGTCAGCTTGGAGGTTAAGTATACGTGACTGCCATTTGCAGGAAAGCTGGAGACATTTGGCCAATCCAATTCCACCCATCCAATTACATCACATAGCAGGGCTATGTGAGGGCTAATTAATAACAAATGACCAACAAATGACCACCTTAAAAAGCCTCTGGACTAAGGAACAACAGCAAACTTCCCCCCAAAAAATAGAACTATCAAAATGAACAGTTGGATTTTATTTAAACAATACAAAAAAAACAACCACAGAGAGTCCTCCTGGACATGACAGCCCCTACAGTGGAGTTTAACACCTCAGAAGCCAGGTGTACAAGTACTGCCCAAATATTATCAGAATTCTCTGGAATCTGCTGAGAGTGATTTGGCGAAGAGAGACCATAGTAGATCAGTGGAGACAGTGGATACATCGGAGGATAACTCAAACAGTTCCGATCCATCTCACTTTTTAACATGGAGGGAAAGGTCTTTTTTAGTATCCTCACCAGAAGGATAACAGACTTATAAATAATAAGTACATCAACCCCTCAGTACAAAACGGCAGCATTCCCATTACTGGCTGCCTGGAATACATCGGAGTGGTCACCCAGCTGATCAGGAAGGCTTGTGGCTTTGTCTGGCCAATGCATATGGGTCAATCCCCCACAAGCTGGTAGAAATCATTCTGGACCAATACCATGTACCTTACCAGATCAAGGACCTAAACTGCTATGGAAGCTTCAGGCTGAGAGCGACTTCAGGGAGTATAACATCTAATTGGCATTGACTCGAGAAAAGGATCATTACTGGCTGTACAATTTAAATCCTGTTTGCCATTGCCATTAGTATGCTGGTAAAGGCAGCTGAGACAGAGTGCAGAGGACCCCTGTCCAAGTCTGGAATTCGACAGCCCCTAATCTGAGCCTTCACGGATGACCTGATAGTCACCACCACATCAAAGCCTGGATGTCGGTGGATCCCTCTGTGTTTTAGGTGAAAGCACAGTGCGTTTACTGACAAAGTAAAAAAAAGTCGTTGAGCAAGTGCTCTTGGTGTTCGGCGATGATCTGTTGACATGGGAACTCTCATTGTCTCAACATTATCTAAATGCAGCTTTGTAACATTATATTATCTTAAAAGGCCAATCCCAAATTAAACAAGCCTAGGGCAACAGTAGAAAGGGAAAACTCCCAAAAAGTTGTAAGGAACCCATCCTCCATGGGTGGCCTAGATGTTAGTTAAAGTAGTTGTTTTTATTAACAATATAATTAAGTTAATAATAACAGTTTAATAAAATAAAGTAAAAGGTATGTATATAGGCAAATATATTCAGACTTACTTTAAAGTAGAAAGTGTTAGTTCTAAACTTAGTTGGTAGCTCAGGGTAGTATTTTGTGCTTATTGTATATTTGCTATAATGTCTAGATTAGTATTGGGTAGAAGTAGGCTTTTTACAGTGCACCATGTTTATAAACCACAAATATCTAAAAACAACATAAAACCATGTCTACAACTATATAGATTCGCCAGTCTTCAATTTAATTCTGGTAAATCCCCTAGTCATTCATCAAACCTCATGAGCATGACCTTTAAATCAATCACTAGTTACCACACAATTTAGAGATGACACCTACTTCCATGCAGGAGAGAGTGAAACTGCATGAAGGAACATAATACCATTTTGCATTGATCAGTTAGTAGGAACCAGGGTTTTTTTTATTTATTTATCTCAACATTTTATTTATATTGTGAAGACATGTGTAGCGTAGTATCATTTGAGCTATTAAGTTTTATTTCCCTCTATGCTTGAGCACATCAAATTATTTTGTTACTACGTTTATACTAATTTGGATGCTTGTTTACCTCGATGGTTGCTTTAATCATTACCTTGTATAAATCATTTTTATATGCTTCTGCTCTACACCTTTTGCCAATTTTGACCTTGATTATTACTGAAGCTGGAGTATTAGAAGTAATAGTGTGCTTGGTGCAATAACAAGGGAGTAGGCATTAGCCTCTTAATCTCACCAAGTGCACTATTACTTCGAATACTCCAGCTGCGTTTATTAATAACCCTCCAGATTTAACATTTAATACCTCTACGGAGCCCGATCATCTTGAGCTTGCAACAAACCAATTAGAATATAGAATTGAATTAGAATTGAACAAACCAATTAGAATATTTCGCTCAACCCTGGATATAGCTGCTCCTGCTAGAGTCAAATGTATCAGAGCAAAAAAGCAAGCACCTGGGTATAATGATCACACCCGTACATTAAAGCAAAGTGCTCAAAATTTAGAACGCAACAAGCAGCATAATAAATTGGTAATTTATAAGATTGATTGGAAGAATAGGTTTACAGGCCTTTACCAAAGCAAAATCTGTGTATTTATCCTCAATCAAGAATAAACCTAGATTTTTGTTTAATATAGTCTCCTGATTAACTAAACACATCACGGAAAGTGACTCAAGTTCAGAATGGACTTCATTACTTTCTTTAATAATAATTATTTAGGGAAAAACCTCAATGCTCATCAAATCACCCATCTATTTAGCAATCTTCCATATGCAGCACTAATGCCAATGTCTGTTTAATTAGCTCTAGATCAGGACTAGAATAATTTACCCCATTTACTTAGACTAAACTGTCCTCACTGATTAGTTCACCTAAATCAGCAACTTGTTTATTACATCAATTTCCTACACATTTACTTAAAGAATTAATACCCAGTATGTCACGGCGTTGAAGGAGGACTCAGTAATGCAGGAGACACAACGAGTGACTGTCAAACTAATCTTTATTCAAGCACAAACGGACGCAAATTAAGCTCTGGGTGACAGGACTTCGAGTGGTGCCGTCAATGGGCTCAAAGGGTGACGTCACTGCATCCCAGTCGTAACTCCTCACAGACCTGAAAAGGAGCCGGTAGAGCAGAGGCAGTAATCATAAGCTAAACGAGGGGGGCGTGGGCCCGTAAAAAGGAAAAAGAAAGCAAAAAGCAGTGTGATCGCGAACAAAAGACGAAGGATTAAACACGGAAATAAGTCTTGGGATGTGTTCTAATAACGCAGCCGAGCAATGAGGAAGTGCACTCGATAGGAGTGCTGAGGACTGAGCCTCGGGTAAAAGGGGAAGTCACTTGCGATGAGGCGGACAAAGCCCTGTCTTTCCCTAACAGGAGCTAAATACCTTGAAGGGTTTCCCCTTCTACACATCCATCGACTAAAAACGTCCCAGGATGTAACCCTATGACTGATCGGATAGGCTCACCTTGCAGAAAATCGCTACCCTAGCTTGTGATGTTTGTAGTGTGACAGTGTGACAGCAAGTGCCACTGATGCGGCTGTTTAAGCATGTGGAGCTTGTTATGCCTAATCGCTGTTGCCACTATTAGAATGCCTGCTGCACTTGTGTGCCTGGCTGACGCCTTACAGTACACCTCCCACAACCGCCAGAACTGGCTGACGAACTAGGGACTCGGTCGGAGACAATGTCCGTGGATATCCCATGTGATTAAATCACATGCTGTAGGATAGCCTGTGCTGTCTCCAAGGCTGATGGGAGCTTGGACATCGGGACGAAGACTGCACTCTTGCTGACTCTGTCCACTACCACCAGTACAACCATACACCCCTTGGACCAGGGTAGACCTGTGACAAAATCTACTTTCAGATGGGGCCATGGTTGGGAAGGAATTGGGAGTGGATGGAGGAGACCCCGAGGACGCTCCCGACTACTCTTTGTGGTACACTAGCACACATGGTACCATCAATACCACAATCCTCCTGACCTCCTCCTCCATCCTCAGCTGGCAAAAGCGCCTCCGTGCCATCTCTAGGGTCTTTGTTACCCCTGGGTGAGCAGAAAGTAGAGACGAATGGGCCCATTGGAGCACCTGGCTGCGCACCGAAGAGGGCACATACAGGTGGCCGGGAGCTCCATTGCGTAGGTCGGGTTTGTTGGATTGAGCGTCCTGCTGAACGAACGCCAGATTCTTATGGCCAGTCCAGACCAAGAACGGATGCTTTTCCCCCTCCATCCAGTGCCACCACTCATCGAGTGCAAGCTTGATAGCCAGGAGCTCCCGGTCCTCTACAGGGTAATTACGTTACGCTGGGGTAAGACGATGGGGGAAGAAGGCACAGGGGTGTACCTTCTTATCGGTGCCACACCTTTGTGACAACACCGCTCCGACCCTAACGTCAGAGGCGTCCACCTGGACAATGAAGGGTTCCTCAGGGTCAGGTAGCTGTAGGACTGTTGCCGTGGTATGCTGTTTTCTTAGCTTCTCAAAGGCACGCTGAGCCTCATCCGTCCAGCGAAAGGGTACTTTACCTGTGAGGTCTGTAAGCGGAGCCACTATGGAGCTAGGGTCTTGTATAAACCGTTGAAATAAATTGGCAAAGCCCAGGAACCTTTGGACCTGGCGATTGGAGTTCAGAGGAGGCCAGTTCTCTACAGTGGAGATCTTACTTAAGTCCATGTGGAGGGCCCTTTGGGAGACGACAAAACCAAAAAGGAGACAATGAGGTGTGAAACACTGATTTCTCCAGATTAACAAAAAGTTGGTGTTTGAGCAGTAACTGGAGAAGTTGTTGCACGTGTTTTATGTGCTCTTCCACAGACTAGCTAAAAATGAGTATATCGTCCAGGTATATGTACACATAACTGTCTACTGCCTTCTAGAGAACCTCATTAATAAACCTTAGAAAAAGCTGTCAGCAGCACTGTAGGTACCTGCAAAGTAACAGTATTCTCATCATAGTACTGAAACAGCATTAATAACGGTACTTAATTTTCTATTAAGATTATCAGATAATGGACGTGTTTTCTTTTCTATTAGATTTAAGTGCAGAACTGTGCACTTTTTTCACATCCAAATGATGGCCTTACATTCAGCAACATTGAGAACTGTGATAAGGAAGTAAAAATTGGATGTCATTAAATAAACCTGAGGTTCCATTAGTTGGACTCAAAACTGTGAAAGACAGATTGGCTACTCCTATCCTAAATTTAGATGGCTCTTTTGTAACACCCAGTCCAACCGTAAAAAAGGAATTGTGTTTGGAAGTTATCCTTCAGGGGAAGTTAATCCCCTGTAGGTTTCAAAGGGTATGCTTCAAAGATTTGATGTTCCATATTGTGCTTAAAGATGCCATGAGCTTTGTACCCCAGCTAGAAGAGCTACATGATTGAAGAAGATTACGGTTGGTCCACAAACATTTTCTGAAAAACCAGTCTTGCAGAGACAGTTGAAGGAACTGGAGCTTAATATAAACAAGACTACATGCTCCTCTTTGGTATTCCAGATGCTGTGTTTACCTAGGGAGAAATTGCTTACTTTTTCTGTGTCTCAGATTAGGCTTTATGAAATGTTAAAGCATTATATACAGGTCACAAAAATTAGAGGATACCCCAAAATAAAATTTCCCCTAATTAAATATCTCATAGTATTTGTGAGCAGTGTACATAGGATTTGTGAACCATTTAGACTATGCTAGATTTCTCCATAAATGTGGATTGAATTCTAGAAGGTCCGAAAGGTAGACAAGAGCAATATATTTTGTCCAGTGTTATGTATCTGTGGGCTTTACAATTATTTGAACCTTTGCTTCATAACTGGTGTGAATCCCTTGTCAAGCAATAACTGCAGCGAAACATTGCTGATGATTGTTTATCAGTCCTACACATCAGTTTTTATTACATCAGCATCAACACTGAAATACTGGGAACATCTTCATCAACTTTCATATTGGATCAAGGTTAGGACATGGGAAATCCAAAACATTAACAAGTCTTCTTTAACCATATTAATTTCATGTACTGTGTTGATGTCATTTGGCATGACCCAAGCTATCTTGACATTAAGATATATGGACTGTTTATTTTAGTATTTTAGTATTTACTGATATACAGGTAGAGCCCAGGGTCGGGATTGTACCAAGTATCTCTGAGATATGAGGTGTATTTGCATATATAATCCAGAATTAATTGTTCAGTGAGTGACTACAAGCTATGAGATGTATTTGCATGTATAATCTAGAATTAATTGTTTTAATTTGTCCAAAACCATCACATTTCCCCTATGTTTCAGAGATGGGGTAAGATGCTTATTCTAGAATATGCCAGTTTTTATTTAATTAATTTTTGTTGTAAAACATTAGATCCAGATAAAAAGGAGAGAAGTTGACGTAATATTCGCATCGTTTGTCTGTGTGCCACACTAAGCATGGAGAACAGAAAGAAGAGAACTGTCTGAGGATTTGAGAACCAAAATTTCAGATAAATATCAGCAATCCCAAGGTTATAAGTCCATCTCCAGAGATCTTGATGGTCCTTTGTCCACAGTGTGCAACGTAATGAAGAGGTTTACAGCTCATGGCACTGTAGCTCCTCTCCCTGTACAATTTATTTATTTATTTTTATCTGGAGCCCCATATTCACATCAGAACAGCAGACTGTAATAGTCAACATGTCAACATGGTAAGATGCCAGTGCCATTACACTTCAACTGCAAAGCATCACTTCTGTGACTGTGACATATTTAATTTTGAAATGAATTCCCTATTTTTTGTAAGCAGTATATATGCTAAGTGATTGGTAGATGTATGTGTATATTGAGCTTTGAATAATCCACCACAGCCTTTGTGACAGAGCTAGAGGCAAGTGAGAGACCACACAAATTTGTGCATGTGGATAAGGTATGATTTATATAGTATAGCATAGTCAGCAAGAACATCATAAATCAATGAACCACCTTCGACGTGTCAGCCCAATGTGGGGGCAACATAATGTGCAGAGGTGGTAAATAAAAATTTTTTTAAGTAATTTGTTGCTGAATTTTAGCATTTTAGGTATATTTACTTTACTTAATTATTTCTGCAACTTCATAATTTTTCTATTATTTTAAAGGAAAAAGCTTTAAAAAACATTAATTCATTTTTAAAAATCGAATTATTTATGTAGTATACATATTTAATTTACTTTCTTATTTAGCTTTAGTCAGGCACCCAGTGAAGCACAAATTGAAATCTTAAGTGCAATCGTGGTTCTGCCTATTGTGGTGTATGTTATAGCACCTTACACTTTTTGAGATTAAACACATACTTAGCTCATGCAAACATTAGCAGGATGTAAAATGATGCTCCCTTAGGACATTGTAGGAGGTAAATGTGCCCAGTGTACTGAGAGAGTGTATTTTGGCTGATTTATATTGAAAAGGCTTGGTTGGGTTTGAATTGGGTTGTAAAAACGAGACACTGTAAACACTTATTTGCAGCAGTACTAATGTTATCCAGCTGTTTTATCATTAGCAGTAGACGTTGAGATTTTTTTTTTTCATTAACCATGATACAGATATTCTGTTTAATTAACCATCACACATTTATCGTATGTTTGAACTTTATGTAACTCTAGGAGAATACTGATCCATAATGTTTAAAACGTCTTGCATGAGATAAGAGTGGAATGTTAAGTGCATCTGTGGTCCAGTGCCCCGCTCTGGGTGGGAGATAAAGTTTAGGGAGGCTGCATAAAGAGGTGCCTTAAGAAGTGTCTATATATTTGTTGACATGTTATTTTTCATTAAAGTATGTTAAGAGATAAGTCTGTTGGTGCCAAATTAAACACAAACTTTTTGTCAAACACACATTTTAGTATAATGGAGAGAATCACGAAGTCCCCCTTATCTGCTCACATACAACTGTTTGCGTGACCTGTATCTGAGCTAATCTGTGCATGCAGAATAAAAGAACTTATTCTTAAACCATGGGTTGTCCAGTGTCTCTTTTGACTTAATTCTCCTGGTAAAGCCTCAGTTTTCTACCACAGTAGATGTGCAGGCAGTTTGTAAAAGGTGAGGTGTGTGTGTGTGTGTGTGTGTGTGTGACTCTGGTTGTTTATGAGGTTGTTTAGCTTGCAAAATGAAACTGTTGTATAGTCTGGATGTATGTGAGGGCCCAGATGCTTCGGTAGCTTTTCACAGACAGTAGGAGGGTAAGGGATTGTGTGCAGTCATCCACCATGCTTGTTGTTTTGAGAATGCAGCGTGTAGTGATGGTGTGGAGAGAGACACTGAAGATCTTCCTAAGCCACCCTCACTATCCACTGCAGGGACTTGCAATCCACTAAGATGCAGTTCCAAAAACAGGCAGTGATGTAGCTGCTCAGGATGATCTATGGTTCCTCAGTAGAATATGGTGATAATGGATGGAGGGAGATGTGCCTTCCTAAGCCTTCGCAGGTAGTATAGAAGCTGCTGGACTTTCTTGGCTATGGTGCTGGTGTTGAGCGACCAGGTGCAATCTGCCAGCTGAACTCCAAGGAACTTCATCAGGGTGTATGTTCTGAAGTCCAGTAATAGGACTGTACAGCTCAAAGGGTACATATTTAGAATTAGCACTAGGTGGAACTTAAACACTGATGATCAGTGAGCTACAGCCGTGTCACCAAATTGGAATGATGTATTGTACTCTGTTCATAATGTCATGTGGATCTGATAAATGTAATGTAAATAAGTTCCTCCCCTTAGATTCTCATCATTCTATCCGCTGGTCATTTATGCTTGGCAAACAGTAAATCATTTCCCCCCATATTTACACCACATTGTAGTCTGTTCCTTCAGGGAAAGCCATTATTGATAAGCACTGATGTAATCCCAGAGGGCTGTGACTGCAGACTGTGTGCAGTTCAGCCTCATTGGTTTAGACTGTGAACCAGACCTGATATATCAAATCACTGGAAAACTTTGCATATATTATTCAGTTAGGATACTGCATGATAGTTTGCCTTTTATGGAATAGTGTGTGTAATATGTGAAACAAATGAGCTCCAAAGAATATTATTCAGTAGGAACTCAGGTCAGTGGCATTGGGTGGTCTTCTTGTACATAAGGATAAAATATATTTTAATGTGTAACTAACATTTGGGTGTTCGAAATCGCACAATTTATTTTCTGTCTTGCTATTCTTAAAATATGTGTCTTTAGTTGGTAATTTTGATTAATTGAAATCGGGCACGTTGCTTTGTCAGCTCAACCAGGCAGTACAAAAACATTCTGGATCTCACAGAGTTTGTCTTTAGCATATGTGAATGGAATACCAACAAGCTCTAAACTACAGTGGGGCTCAATCTCTCTGTGAGATAACTCGGTGTGTTGTTCTTGCTATCCATGCTCTCCGTGGAGTTGGCCTTTGCTCTCAGGCAAGATGTATGATGTATGAAGTGGCCGATAGAAAGCTCTTAATAAAAATCATCCATTTTTGTCATATCCCAGGAGAGTGAAATGAAAAATGCATTTACACATTATGAATAGGCTATCTTTTCCTCACTTCTCCTCTTTTTCTCTTTTGTAAAGGAGATTCTGCTGAAATGGTAGCATCACCATGGTACTGCTTCTGCTGCTGCTCATGAATGTCTCGGTCGTACGTGAGAGCCGACCTTCCACACTGCACTTTCAGGTGGGTGAGGGAACAGAAATTCACACTTATCATCCATGAATGATGAATGTCAGACCTTCAGCACTTTTATAAATTCCTTACAATAGGGATGTGCCACAATGACAAATACTGCATTTTCCATACGCATGCACAAATGCTGAGAGGTTTGTCCAGCAGTTTACAAAAAACTACTTGAATGTCAGTGCACCCATAATTGCAATATCTGTGGATAGTAGTGAAAAAAAAAACATTTCTTATGCCTCTAAATAGGCCCCAAACAACCCTAATACTAATTATAGACCAGAAAACAGCTGTGTAATGTAGTGAGTTTCAAAATCTCTTATGTCTTCTCAGAATCATTTAAATAAAAAAAATACAGAAACTGGACCAGTCTTGTCATTCAGGGAGAACGTCACATAAAGCAACAGGTGGTGCATGGACAACAACACATCTGCGAATCTGGAAGGTGTGGGAGCTAAAGCATTATCACATTCATGATATGATAAATGTTTTATATATTAATATAGTTTTTAATAATAAATAAATTCATAATACAACCATTTTAACAAATAATAAAAAATAACAATTGATAATATTACTAGTCATATTAATATAACTAGCCATAACTAAACAAACTGTTACTGTTCTAGGTGTGGTATAACGTATTAGAATATGGGTGACCAATGAAGGAGCCGTGTGTCTTGTGCCCAATCGGATGTGGGGGTGGGGGGTTCAGGGAACCATGTACATTTACATTTACATTTCCAGCATTCCAGAGCGACTTACAATTAATACAGTCTTACATTTTTTTAAGCAATTGTGGGTTAAGGGTCTTGCTCAAGGACCCA
>JAUZST010017660.1:0-33632 GCA_034779995.1 Parotocinclus haroldoi
CTTACTGATCGCTCCGTAATGGCGGACGACGGCGGACGCGACGGGCAGCTCGGCGGCGCAAGGTAGGCTCCCTTACACATTTCCCATAATTGGAATTGGAAGATCCCCCAAACAGTTTTTAGAGAAGTCTGGATTGTGTTGCCACAACAACCCTCGACCAAAGTGGTAATAAACACTTTGCAGACTGGCGACTTCCAACTGATACAGCTCCTCAGTGTACAATCCAAACAACCGTGGGTTAAGGGCCGTGATCAAGGCAGTGGCAGCTTGCCATTGCTAGGGTTTGAACCATGCATGGTCGTAGGTAGTGCTTGGTGAAGGGAGGCTGGGTTGGTGATCATCCACTGGCAGTGCAACAGTAACAACTGCAAGCCCTGCATTGGACCGGCTTGCCAAACACACTGGCATGAGCCAGGCAACCAGCCCGAGTCTGAGTTCAGACTAAGAAACCAATAAGGGTTAGTCCCAGAATAAATACATTTTAATGAGTGCTCCCTATGAAGCTGCAGAAATGATTTCTGCTGGAATAGCACTGGAATGACACACCATGGCAACCTGAGTCTGTTTGTACATGCAGGAGAGTTCATTGTTCGCTGAATCTCGTGGGAGGATGGCTAAGCCTTTCTCCCTCTCACTGCCCTTGGGGTGTTAGATATCAGACTTTCACATCTTGAAAAACAAGTTGGGTGCAATATGAAGAGCTGTGGCGTCTCGATTACTAATCAGACGCTTGTCGGATTCTTCACTAAAACATTTCTATCACAAATGTTAGAGTTGCATAATGTAAGAATAGGTAATGGTTTGCCCTATTGATTGTTGTGGACAGAAGTGACCTCTAATCAGCTCTAACAGATATCTAATCAGCCAAGACAACCTGCTGAAGTTTCAGTTGTTCATCCAAATGGAGAACAAAGGCCATTTGAGTGACTTTTTTAGAAACTATTTGAGTATTATATAAGATGAAACTGGGATTTTCACACACAGTCATTTCTAGGGTTTACAGAGAATGTTCTGAAAAGAAAAATATCCAGTGAGGACAGTTCTCAAAAGGTTAAAATGCCTCGTTGATGTCAAAAAGTGGCCAGACTAATTTGAGCTGATAGAAATGTTTGTTTGTTAGTTTGGCTTCTGTAACATTACTATCAGCATCAGTGGCCATCTCAGCGACACACACAAAGTCATATCCATACACAAGTTCATCTCAAGACAAGTCATATATTTATACACACAAGAAATGCCAATTTAGAGTGATCACTTAACCCAACACGCATGTCTTTGGACTGTGGAGGAAACCAGAGTACCCAGAGTAAACCCACGCAGACACCGGGAGGACATGCAGACTCCACACAGAAAGGAACTAGGCCGCTCCACCCTGGGATTGAACCTAGGACTTTCTTGCTGTGAGGCAGCGGGGCTACCCCACCAGGCCCCTGTACCGCTTGATACAAACGAGGTATACCGAATAACATTTTTGTGACAAGCTTTCGGATCCTCAATACAAACCGAGCCTCGTTTAAACCCCACAGCCTACCTGAGTATTGTTGCTGACCGTGTGCACCTCTTTATGAGTACAGTATACCATCTTCTGATGGTTATTTTCAGCAGGATAATGCTCCAGGTCTCCGAGCTATATGTACAGAATATATAGTATATACTGTGATGCCAGCTTCACAAAATGGCACGAAAGCTTATCATAAATCCTCTAACATATACATGATGCCTAATTTATTTTATATAAGTGCGTTATATACTGTAAAGGCCCTTCAAAATTTACTTGTCTGTTAGACCACTATTTACCAGCGCTTAGTCATGCCAGATGTACCCAGACACCTACGAACAGGCTCATAAATTGCAGAGCATGAGCTCATGATCTTCACCTAAGAAGTCAAACAGACCATGTCTATGTTCAGTATAACCAGCTGTCGACCTGCAGCTACTCCTCATGACTAATAACACATTCCACACATTCTCTACTAATAACGCCTGGTGTCAGCGCTGGACTGTGAGAACCAACTGAGCTGAAGGTTTGAACAATTGCACCGAACGTCAGCTGTTTATGTAATAGAATATCAGATCGTTCACATCATTAAACCGCCGCCTTTTTAAACCAAACCCTACAAAGAATCTGTCATACAAGGAAAACCTGTTATGATTTTATGGTTTTAATTAGTGCTGTCAGCCATACCTATTGCACACAGGTACATAAAATGTGTAAAAACCTTTGCAGTAGAATGGGTGATCCCCATGCTGGGCAGGAATATGGGGAGACACCCTGGACATGGTGCCAGTTAATTATAGTCACACACTCACGAAAACATACCTTATAAGAGAATCATGGCAGAGTCAAGCGTGTGTCTGTGTGACGACTACCTTCTGGATCTATGTGGCACCATTGCAGACATGGCCCCAATCAGATGTACTTGGAATGCCCATCAGATCAGGGTCTGGGTGATTCCAGAGCCTATCCTGGTATCACTGGGCAGGAAAATGGAAGGACATTGAAGTTTGGGTTTTGCACACGCACTCGCCCGCACCCTAAAGCAATTTGGAGCACCCAATCCTCCTACATGCATGTTTCTGGGAGGAAGAATGAGAGACAACATGCCAGAGGCAAACTTAGATAACTGGATCTGTCTGATAACTGATCTAACGTCAGTAGTTTAAATTTCTGGCCCGTCCCTGTCAACTGTAACTAAGAACTACAAACGTTTAGTTTAATGAATGGTAGCATCGGGAGCTGAAACATATATCACCTAGGATTGATTGGACCTTAATTTCTGTACATCCTGTCAGATTACACATGGCCACTAGAAGTAATGTAAACACAATGTTTATTGGGAGTTTCATGGATTGGGATTACAAAGTCGAGTAATTGCACATAAGATCGGAAAATAACCCCTGGACTCGTGACCAGTGGAAACATTCACTCAAGTGACTAGGGGATGAATCTTTGGCCACAGTAGTTACAGCCCAAATCTGATCTTTTACGTCTAGGCCACCCAAGCAGGTCGGGTCCCTTTTTGAGTCTTGGTCCTCCCAAGGTTTCTTCCTTCTATATTTTCTTCTATATTTTCCTTTTCCACTGTCGGTCTAGGCTTGCTTCATTAGTGATTGGCCTTCAAAGATAATATAATATTGTAAAGCTGCTTTGAGGGAATGCTCCATTATAAAAAAATGATATTGAAATAAATTTGACTTTGACATCATATGTAACACAGATGTATTCATTTTCTGGGTATTTTTTTTTTTAATGTGACCTACAGTTTATTAGACATTAGATCGTCTGAACAGTTCATGCTCTGAAACTGACACACATGCACAAAAGACCAAACTTTCCAGAGGTAAACAATCAGTAACAGGCACTTCTTTAATGGATAAAAGATCATAACGACACGTTGATTGGCCACTGTTCTAGTTTTCTTTTGCTTAATTGGTTTTCTTTTAAGTTTTCTTCCCTTTGACACTGGAGCCAAGTCTGTCTGCCCATCTCTTCGAAAAATGTGATATGTACCTTCTAATAGGGAGACATCACCACAAATATTTATGAGCTATGTTACTTTAGCCACTGAATCCTCTCATTGCTGGCCTGCATTTTATTTCTTCTCACCGAGCATGGCAAATGACGAGTTGAAATAAAATAAAAACTGCATAAATTCCGATCTGGCTACTTAGAGTCACGTGGCTATGTAGCAGATGCTATTTGGATTTACTAAAGTCGTTTGAAATTCTTGCAGGCACTACTACCACGAGCTTCATCACGTCTTATTGTTCAGCTCCCTGCAACTTCATGCATCCTTAAAAAAATCATTGTAAGCCCTTGACATTGTGTAGACACTGTGTATATTTCCTCTTAAACATTTAAATAAATTTCTGCAAATATTTGTAGGTGAGGGTTATAGGTTTTGGGGGGCTTGTCTCTAAAGTGTATTTGCTTATTTGAGCTCCCTGGTCCTGTCTCTTTCTCCAATATCCCTGCAAGTTGGTTTTGTACAAACCTCTAAAGTTAACCTCTTAAGTTACATTTTTGTTAGAAATGACAGACAATGTAACTGCTTGAGTGAGCAATACATAAATATCAGGACTGATTAGTACTTGGTATGTTCTCCTTTTGCTATAATGACAGTGTGTACCTGTAAAAGCTCTTGGCTTTGCACGAAGGAGAGGGGTTTGATTAGGGGATAATCCCCCAGCACTGTGGTGGATTTATGCCTCGTGCTGGCCACACTGATTCCTGCACCCTGTGTTTTTCAGGGACAGGAACCAGAACCCTGGTAATCCTGACCAGAAACAAGCAGGAATAAAACATTAAAAATCTCTCTGAAATCATAAGTGTAATGTTTGGATGTCCACATACTTTTGGCAGCCCGTGAATTACAAATACCAAGCAAGGACAGATTTTACTTGACTGTTCCAGCAAAATAAAATATTATCTGTTGTGTTATAGCTCCCTCCACTGTTCATTTCATACCTGCATTTTCCACTGCAGAAACCAGCCCCAGGCAGGACGCTATTGCAGGGTATATGAACACACACACACATACACACGCACACACACGCACAGTTCTCTGGGTAAAAATGCCTTGTTGATGCCAAAGAATCAGAGGGGAATGCAGACTTTTTCGAGCTGATAGGTAACAGTAACTCAAGTAGCCACTCGTTACAAGCGAGGAACGCAAAAGAACATCTGTGAACAAACAACACAACAAACCTCGAAACTGGTGGGTCACAACAGCAGATGATCTTGATGAGGGCTACAACAGGGACCAGGGAACTAAGGCTACAATTCACAAAGGCTCACCAAAATTGGACAAAAGAAGATTGGAAAAATGTTGCCTTGTGACTGATAACATTTCTGCTGTGACATCCAGAGAGTGAAGCTAGAATTTGGTAAAACAACGCAAAAGCATGGATCTATCCTGCCTAGTAGAAGCAATTCAGGCTGCTGGGGGTACTATGGTGTGAGAGGTATTTTCTTGACACACTTTGGGGCCCCTTAATACCAACTTTAAGCGTTTCCTTTAAACCTCACAGCGTCTCTGAGTATTGTTGCTGATCATGTGCACCCCTTTATGAGCACAGTGTATTACCTTCTGATAGTTCCTTCCAGCAGGACAACGCTCCATAAAACAAAGCTCAAATCGTATCAAGCTGGTTTCTTAATAATTACATAACAATGAGTTCACTGGAGCTCAACAGCTTCACAACGACCAGACTTCAGATTTTCCGGAAGGATGTGCAGCTGACAAATCTGCACCAACTGCATGATACTATCAGGTAAAAATGGACATCAGAAGAATATTTACAGGCAAAATTGAGATCCAACCAGATACTAGTAAGGTTTATTTAATAAAGTGTACGGTAGTCCTCCCTTTTTAAAATTCTGAGCTTAAAAGAGCGACATACTGTACATGCCCTTCGATGGCCTTTTAGTAAGTTATTTAATTACAGTACTCTTCTTCCTCCGTTAGATTTCTTAAGTCTAAAACATTTGTAAAAGCCAAACAATCATTGTAGTCCTAATTTTAATGTTACTTGTGAACATACCAAGGTGAAAATGCATTTGTCTGATATTTTATTCATATATTTGATGGTAATGAGAGACTTTGAAATAGAATCTGCTTACCATAGACTGTTTATTGATGTTTTAGATGATTTTCTCTCAGTGGTGTGGCAATACAAGATGGGTTTAGCACTTCCAACAGATAAACTAGAGCTCAACAGCAGCTCAACTCAGAACCAGCTCCGGACTTGGAACCAAACCAACTAAATGATCTCTAACTGTAAGTTCAAAGCAAGGCAAGACAACATAGGCTCGAAAGTCCCATAAATAGATAAAATTCCATAATACACTGCAAAAATGCTGTCGGCAATAAATCCGTTTTCCAGTTACAGGACTTTATGAGGTTGCAGTGGTTATTTGTTTGTTTGGGATTATTGCCATATCAGCAACATCTTGGCTATTTTATGGCATCCTGAAAAGGTGTACATAATTATTTGTTCAGATCATTTGTTTTAGAGCAAGTGCATAAAAAAGTCTATTATTTTAACTGGCTGGAATCCTTTCAAACAACATGTTTTCTACTCTATAAAAAGCAGTTGTGATGGATGAAAGTGTTGAACATTCTAATAAAACATGTTTTGGTTAAAATCTGGTACCTGGTTATAATTAGTCTGGTCTTGTCATGTTAAAAAGTCACAGTTATGTTTGACATTGATAACAGGAGCTTTGTCATATAGTTTGTTTGGCTGCAGTTGTTAACAGTGGTTTATAAAACCCCGAATGTTTGCCCTTTTTACCAAATTAGCTTGTCACATATGGCAGGACCACGTGGAATCGTATCAGTTATCATTCATCGATAGTTCTTAGATCGATAATAAACTGATTTCTGATGCAGATCCCCCACAGGCTATTGGCAGCGATCACTGGGAAGGTGGTTGTTCTCCTCGTTGTACTCAGACCGAGCAAAGCACTCAGCAGCCTGCCTGTCGCACTCGCAGATGAACATCTCACACGCATTGTTGTTACCTATGAAAGAACGAGAAGACGTTGAAGGACGCCAGCATTTCATTTCACTTTCAATCGTTTTCCTGATCTTTCCAGGTCTCACTCTCGCAAGTGATTTTCTTATTTTCCTTGTCACAGCTGTAGGCATATATCTCGGTGTAAGGGTTGTCAAAAAGGGGCCCGCACTCTTCGTAATTCATGGCATCGCTGTAGCACTTATCATGAACTTGACAGCACCTGTAGGTGTTACAGAGAACTTTGTGATACAGGGTGATAACAGAGACGTGGTGGCTTTATTCAGATACAACAGAAAATACTGTAAAAAAACTCTGGAGAATTTCCTCAAGATTTCTGACGTAATCTCTGGCTATAACCAGGCTTTTTTCTTTCAGTACATTCCATGTACACTTTCGTCTTCAGATTTCACATCTTTTATTCCTTTCTCTGTCTAGGTGATCTCGTACTACCTCTACAGAATTAAGTCTGGACTTTTCTCCGTTTTTTTTTATTTATATTGCATACAAATTACTAATACAGACACTGAGAGATAATCATACATAGGCATTATACCATTACTAAAAATAACAAATCTAATGGTGACCTAAGACTTTTGCACAGTACTGTAAATGGATGAATGGATACGGTTGGTCCAAGTATCTAAGGATCTGGAGCAGATTACAGATGTGAACCAAGGGAAATGACCTTGTATATAAACTATCTTGACTTCCTTTCTATAGAATTGCATAAATCCAAGGCAAAGAATAGAGAAATTGTTTTCCAACCTGTCCAGCTCATCAACAGGGGTCCCAGAGCCACCAAGGCCACAGTAGCAGCCGTAGTCAGAGAAGTCCAGGACTGGCCAGCTGTCAGGTACGGCGCAGATAATCATATTCCTGAACTGCCACAGTGCTCTATAGTCAGGAGTAGCCTGAGCTAAATTAAAACATGGGGTTACTCCTAAAGTAGCTTACTGCTACCCCAGGAATTTTGTCCCTTTTACCACGGAGAACATAGCCAATATATACGGATATGGATAAGGGTACCATAGGAACCTACCTCATCCCAGTTCAGTTCAACCATGTAACATCAACAATATCAAAATTCCATTTGAATTAAAGAGTGCCCCCTTTCTTTTGCCTGTGTTGACTTTGTAGCCAACAAATAAAAAAAGAACTTAAGAACTATAAACTACTACGTAGTACCTATAGGGTTGGCCATATGGTAAAAATACAGTATAAGATCACAAGATATGAAGACAGTGTCACGTTAGACAATATTTATAAAATATATATGTGATAGCAGACAAAATGCACCAGTAGCGACAGATTCTTAAAAACTACTATTTGAATATTAGACCATCATTTGTAAATTGATTTTATTTTAATATGTGCTGCAATTCATCCAATTAAACAGGACTAATCACACACTTTATAATTACCACGCAATTTGGTCACCGACAAAATCTTAGCACTGACGGCATCTTCGATATGTTTAGAAAAGCATATCATTTAGCACTATTAACATTTATCAAGTTTATCAGGATACGATCAAATATCGTCATATCACCCAACCCTATTGGTAACCTTTATCCCCAACTAGGTAACATCAATCAACAGCTCCTTGGAATTTTAAGAGTGCCCTCTTAAGAGCGTTTTTTTTTTGTTGTTGTCTCTGTAGTCAACGAGTCAACAAAATAACCCCTGATTCATAGTTAATTAAGAACTACAAATCACTTGGGTGCCTCAAAATTTGGGGGAATACGCAACCCTAAAAGCAAGTCTACACAAAAACGTGTTCTTCCCAAACACAAATCTTGAGCTTATGAAGGAAAAAGTCTAAACTGTGCATAACCGCTGTTCTACGGTCAGTCTGAAGAAAAGTCCAAGCTTGCACTTGCCGAAGGTAACGCAGAGCGCTAGCAGGAGAACAGAATGGAGGGTCCTCATGGTGTCTGGTGGAATCAATCATTCAGGATCACGTCTCTGTACGTTCTCTATATGTACTCGACGACTAACCTTGAAAGTTCCAACTTGAACAGATAACAGAGGTCTGGTAACATATGGCTCTTAGCTGGAAATTCTCACATGGGGACATGTTTTATTTTATTTTAACAGATAAACCTGCTCAAAAACCTGACCTAAACTCAGCAGTCTGGAGTCTGGACCTCAGGAACCCCGATGTACAGTGAAGCACTATGCACCCAAAAGTTTGTGGACACTTCTAATAAGTAGAATGGGGCACACTGAATGTCTCACTGCCGCTCATTATGACACTTCCTTAGCTTTCCATTTCCAATGAGTCAATTAATCAACTTTCCACCCCCTCATCTAAGAAAGAAAGTAAATTAAGAAATGGTTTGCCATTTGGGTTGCTAATCTTAGCCTAGAGCTTAACTCTTAACGCTTAAATCTAGAGGAAAGCTTCCAGGGAAATGCCAGTTGTATCAGGAAATGATGGACAAACTCCAAACTAACAGTAGTGTTAATTAAGGTGCCTACAAATTTGTGTCGAATACATTATATTGTGTTAAGATGACCCTGTATAGGATAAAAGTGATTCCACCAATTGGAAGTGGAGAGAGAACAAGAACGAGGGAATTACGTGCTGGAAATCACACCTGATCTTCCCCGTCAAAGGTGCAGCACAGCACTGCCTTCCCAAATCTGGGTGCTTTATAGAAGGAATCTGCAAAGCAGACAAATGTCCAAACCAGGGTGTGATTATATGGCGCACATCATGCGAGGAATGCCGTGGAGATCAACTTAAATAAGGAGCAAAAGTTAGAAAAATGGATCAAATTTTGTTAAAAGCTAAATTAATAAATACAGAAAACTGTACTTTTAAACATTTCTCGTGCAGTTTATTTGGAAGACAGTAAATTAATTCGATTTTGTGTATTAAAGGCAGTTTGGTTTGGTTTTTTCTTCATCTGCTGCTACTCATTAAATAAATGGCCGGCCGGTGTGCACCCAGCAACTCTGCGAGCAAGGGCAGGAAGAGTCATCGTAGGGCACACACACACACAGTCATGCACACAGTCCCACACTGAGGGCCACTTTAGAGACACCAATTAACCCAACACGCATATCATTGGACTGTGGGAGAAGTACCCTGAGTAAACCCATACAGACACGGGGAGGACATGCAGACTCAACACAGAAAGCACACAGGCCACTTTAAAAATATTTAAAATATTTGTTGCACTTAACAAGAGCATTTTATGCCCAATAACAGCATTTTGTTTGCAGCAATAAATGTTTAAATAATTGCAAATATAAACAATGTTAGAGTAGTGCACATGGTCGCAGCATCTTTCTGATCTTAATCCCAGTTCCACTTAAAAACAGAAAGCTGTAACTATGGAAACAATGTTTTGATCCTGTATTTTCAGTCTGCCTCTCCACTCGTAGCCTTTTCATACTCAGAACAAAACTGAGCAAAAACTTTTTCTTTTTCTCATTCCTTTGCCCTCTGTTGTTCCTGTGCCTCCTGCGAACCACAGACCTGTTTTACTTACAAAATAGTCAAGTTCAGGACGACGTTCATAAAAATAATAGCAATATTATTAATAATTCGCAATGAATCGGATTTCAATAAAAGTTTTATTTATGTATAAATGGATAGACCTCCAAATTAAATAATGGTGTTTATACGGAAAAAAACAACTCTGTGCTCCTTTCTTTAATCGTAAATCAGATTTACCAAATACAACGTTTGCTTTTTTTCACTTGAACAACTTTTTGTTCATCTTTTCAGTCTCTTTAATTAACCAGGAAGCTATTTTTGTCTGTTGTGTATAGATTTGAGGTGAACAAAACTTTTTAGAGAATTCTTCATAAAATAGGTTAAAAACGTAACAAAAACTAACTAGCTATTCTTATTTTATCATAAATCTCATACACTATCAGAGATCAAACCCAGAAAATAAAGTGTATTGTTAAAAACAAACAAAAGGAAAAAAAAAAAAAACACAAAGACTGAAGTGAAGACAAATGACTTTATTAACGGCTGTTTTCCTTTGTACTTCTAGACGTTAAACCTTATGTAATAAACTCTGAATAAAATAATATAAGCCTTCTACTGCGAATTCAACTTAGTCCGGTTTTCCCAAAGAAACATACAAAAATATAAAATAAATCGCCTATCAGGTTAGAAAACGATATTAAGCATTTAATGCTTTTAGCATGCATTCAACGCTGAACAAATAATATTAGCTGCTCCTTTCAGAAACAAACAAAGCTGCATTAAATAAGTAACTCAGCATTTTAAACATATTAAAATAAAACAAATTAAAAAATGGAAGAAAAATCAAACCTTCATCAAGATACCATTTAGATTTCAAACTAATTCTCCCTTCTTACTTTCTCACTGTGATCGGGTTCGACGACTTCATGGTCTGTTGTTATCTGATCCCACATGTTCCTAATCTCAGGTCCAGCAAACCCAATCTGAACACTGGATCAGATAGACGATGGACTTGTATACACTAATTAGATGAGGTTTAGCTTAACGATGCTGGTTTGGTTCACGTTTCCATTCCCTTGATATTTTCATTATAACAAACTGAAGGAATGGAGGAACACCTACACTAGAGTGGGACGGACAGCAACATGGTGGGTTGTGCTACAGGTCGAGGTCAGATGGGTTTGTACAGCAGAGTGGTGACATACTTCTTCTTGTAGCGATGTGTGGCGCTCAGAACCATAACTCCATCCTGTGAGAGGGAAAATACCAAAATATTAAGGCCTCATACCAATCATATTAGTCAAAAAACTATTCACACTATCTCTCATCAGGTGCAATAACATGGTAACAACACGTCTGCTTTAGGGGTGGGCACCGGAAAGGACGACTAGATACGAGAAGCATTGAGATACGGGGGTTATTCAGTAACAGCACAATCTGAGTCATCTTAATCCATCACAAACTTAATAATTCAGCAGACAAATTGAGTCAAACCCCTGTACTGCGAGATCTACAGGATCTAAAATGTCTGTTTTATTCCTTTTGTCTTCCTAAAATCGATGCTTTGAGCTAAAGATCAATGTAGTATATTGCAAAAATAAACAACAATATTTTGGTGTATCATTTTTTTAAGCACAGCCCTACTCTGCTAATACCTCTGTACACTGTATACAGTACTGTGCAAAAGTTTTAGGCCACCATAACATTGCTTGTTTTACCAACGGTGTGTTCTGACACAATGAATCATGGTGCAAAAATGTCAAGATAGGATCGCGGAGGTATCGTGTGTGTTTATCTGTATGTACACACACATCTCATAACGTCGTTGCATTCTTTGAACACCAGAGGGCGCAACTGTCATTTCTACGGCACACATACTGCTCACAGAAATGAGGGGATGAAATGTTCCAGAATGAAATAGCCCCTCATTTTTGTGAGTCCTAAAGGGATTTGGGAAGTTAAAAAAAAACCAATATAAATACATAATATAAATACATTTCAATTTAAGATAGTACTTACGCTACAGTATTTATATTACTAGTTAATAAAATCCTTTTAACTGCACTACAGATTAGTTTTTTGTCTCTTTGTTTAAAAACGTATATAAGAATTGTGACCCTCCATAATTAGGGAACAAAAAGAAACATTTGACTGAATTACAAATACTGACGTTTTTTCACAGGTTTCACAGTCTAACTGAGGAATTATTGAGAACATTTGTTTAATTCTCTTTTTATTTTTTTATTTTTATCCAGATTAGGCATGGGACAAGAAAAATGTATTTGAAATTTAAAATGTTGTAATAAATTCTATTCTAACCTTATGGGACCCTAAATGTAATGTATATGAGGGTCAAGATTTCAAAGCCTTACCTTGATGGACAGAGCATAGAGGTGGTTCAGCATCACATGATTAGGCTCCGGAAGCAAGGCCGGGTCACACTGGCCACAAAAAAAGGTTTTCACTCTTTAACAACACGTAGGTACACATGATCCTGTAGCAGGATGATCGTAGCAGTAACTGACATCTACAAACTTTTACCAGTAATCACGAAACATTTGTCTCTTTTAAGAGCCCCTTTCGGGTCGCAGGATTAGATCTGCACTTTATTGTGTCAGGTATTTTTTTGTTTCTGTGTGGAATTTGTCACACATCTGGCAACCACAGAAAAAATGTGTTTTTTGTTGTTTTTTGCAGTGGTTAATAAAATATAACACCGTGTTAAATTAGATGTGTCTCAGAGTAGGTTGTAGAAGACATAGGGGCGTATTAGGGAGGTCAGGGGACTTACTGATATGCCTGTGTCCTTATTGAGGATGACCTGCAGGAGGTGAGGGGGGAGGATGGGTGGAGACTTGAACTTCTCATCCTGTTTGGGTATGTAAGCGTCTTGATGATATGGCCCTGGAGGAGAGCTAGATAGATCTAAAACATTCGAAAGGGAAAATAAATAAATCACTTAAATAATCACTTTCGTAGGAAAGACATGGAAACCCTCGCTAAATGGATCCAAGTTGACAAATGTCCCTCAATAAGGCAGTTACATGAGTCCAATTAATGTAATAATATTCCAAATTTATTGGATTAATACCTAGTGAAATAACTTAGCCTTACTTGCATTTCCACATTCCGATAATAATAATAATACTAATAACAACAACACTGCACATTTGAACACGTTAAAGCTTTAATTTAAAAATGTTCATTGCTCTCATAGCCATTTACAACGGAAAAATAATATATAACGGAATAAAAATATTTAAAGGTTCATATGAATTTCCCTAATAAAATAGACAAATAGACATACATTTATTATTTTGGACCCATCTAGATGTTCCTCATACACACTGTAGGCAGTGTGAAAGGCACATACTGCCCCTCATCCCCCTTTCCGAGTCTAATCTAAACCACTTTCATATGTGGTACGCAAATCTTTTTTGGTTTTGCAGTTTTGCAGAGCAGTTCATTATGTCCTTATGCTTAATTATATCAAGGTACATTGATGGCACTGATGGTTCTTAATAGACCCTGGTAGTACACTCCATTCTGGACTCTACTTTTATCCACCTGGATTTCTATAAGATAAAATATAAACCCGTTATGAACCTGACATGTCGGAGCATTTCTGCGAGTCCACCATAAGAGCGTCGAAAACCTCAAAGTCGGTCTTCTTCACCTGGATGATGTTATTGACTGTGCCCAGCTGATTGGTCGCTATGGGCTGGTAAGATAAGAGATGCAGGATATAGGCAATGCACAACAGTAGAGGGTTTTATTTTGAATTCTGTACTCTAAGACTAGTAACGTCTGTGGCTTATAGAACAAGGCAGTCACTTGCGTAGGTGTGTACTGCTCACCTCAGCTGGGTCATGGGTCCACTGTCCGTCCACGTTGAATTTATACTGATGTTCGCCTTCAGGCAAGTCCACAATTGCAACAAAGTTGTTGTGACTAAATTAAAGAGAGACGCGTGCTGATGGCCTGTGATACGCTATAGCACCGGATATAATGGTACATAACGGCATATGTAAAATATGTTACAGATTAATACAATAAATCAGAACAGTAATTAGGGATGCACCAGTAAAGCGTATCGAGTCTGGTACTGTGCACATGTACTTGTATTTGGTAAGACAAAAAGACATATCACTGCATCCTTAGCTACACAGCTCCAGAAGGCTCTTCAGAAACGAAAACGGTAAGTACCGAGCAAATCTTTCCCAAATGAAATAATGTCAATTAAATTAATTTGTTCCACATCCGGGCAGCACGGTGACCCGGTTGCCTCACAGCAAGAAGGTCCCAGGTTCAATCCCAGGGTGGAGCGGCCTGGGTCCTTTCTGTGTGGAGTCTGCATGTCCACCCAGAGGGTTACTCTGTGGGGGGTAGCCGTGGGTTACTCCAGCTAATCCGGTTTCCTCCCACAGTCCAAAGACGTGTGTGTTAGGTTAATTGGTATTTCTAAAGTGGCCCTTAAAAAGGATGACTGTGCGTAGCTGTGTGTGCACCCTACGATGTATTGGCACCCCGTCTAGGGTTGTTCCTGCCCTTGTTTGTTGCCGGGTGGACACCGGCTGGCTCGAGACCACGTGTGGATTAAGCAGAAGATAATGGATGGATGTTCCAGATGCCTAGTAAAATCCCCCTGTATGAATTACTCTATACATTCATGGAGTTGTATTGTACAGGGGCTCCCTAAACTTCCCTGGTGATATGTTCACATGGTTGGATGGTTATTTTGGTTTTATTTAACGTTGCCATCGGCATCAGTAGCCATTTCAGCAACAACCAAGCACCACAGGATTAGATCAGGACTAGTTATATATACACACTCAATTCAATGGCAATTTAGAGACACAAATTAACCTAAAAGACACAACTGTGTGAGGAAACCGGAGTACCCAGAGTAAACCCACACAGACACAGGGACATGCACACACACTCCACACAAAAAGGACCCAGGGTCGCTCCACCCTGGAACTGAACCCAGGATCTTCTTGCTGTGAGCCAGCGGTGCTGCCATTAATAAACTGCCATCTTATTAAATCTTGGCTTGACAATGAGCTGACCCTACCTCCGGGTCAGGGGAATCTTATTCGCCCAATTATCAAAGGAGCCGGAGATGAAGACCTCTTTGCCGGCACCTGTCCAGCGAAACACGGTGGGTCGTGCCAAGGGATCCTTATCACCGCTGTCCAGCTCCTGGCTCCAGGCTAAGAACTCCTCCTTCTCTAACGGAGCCTTTGAGAAAACAGAAAACAAACATTAACCACACTTCAAGTGATTTTATTATCCGTGTTCTCTTATGCAAAGAAAAGGGACAATACAAGCTATAGAGGGTTAAACGTTCTGCTCAGCGGCCCACTCGTGGCACCTTGGCAGCACAGATGCAGCGTTAACGACCATCCAATCAATGCCCGTTCTCTTTAACGACAATGATGCCATCAATTATAACAAATTATAAAAGGAAATAAAAATCTGTCTTTTAACTCCGTATGGAAGATTTGCATGTGTATTTTTACAGCCATAAATATTATTTATGTCACCATATTATGTTTCGTTTACAGATTTTGTAATTGATTTACCTCTTACGAACTACATTTTGGTTTTTCCCTGTTTCTGATTGTCAGCGTGTGCTTCTTCTGTACATTATTATGTCTTTGAACAGTTCGACAGTGGATTTGTTGCCTGTGAAGTATAAATCCCTCATTAACTGCAGAGCAACTGTGCAGTGATGAACAGTTCGGGCTCCCACTTGTGTTTTCAGCAGTACCTCTCATGCGTTTACGTCTGTTTTGGTCAACGACCTGTTTCACAGAATGTAATGCGGATGTTAAATGGCGATTAAGTGTACTGCAAAGCCACAGCTGCAAAAAATATGCAGAATAAAAGTACCTAAGCTCGATTTTTTTGGTGTAAAAAAAAAAAAAAAACAGCAGTTATTTTATATATTTAATTAGCCTATGCTTCCCAATTAATATTAGACCTGCTGTGCATGAGCAACTGATCCTGAAGTACATTCTGATACCGAGGTTCAACTCTTGTTCGGGCCTAAGTGATTTATGATTAGTGCAGGGGTGACCAAGATCTCCGATAAGCCGAAATGCTTTAATCTTCAGTACCTTAATGTCCTCTCCTTGAAAAATATCAGCATCCTCAGGGCTGTCCATCAGGATCTTAGGCCGGTCGCCTTCCTTAGTTCCTCTGCTGTCCCTGCGGTTGCCTTTCTCTCCCTGTCCAACCCCGGACCTCTCGCTGCTCGTGTTTCCCATGTTGCGTCAAAAGCGTTGTCGTTTACACGGAACACTGAATAAAGGAACATAAACAAAACCAGTTTATCAGTTACTACTGGATCAGTTGCTATTAGTTACTCCATGCATGATTTACATCTCATTCATTTACAGTGAAAACGTGTAGCTGAACAGCGGCTGAAATTATTAATCAAACCAAGGAGTGGATCTACATGAGCAGAGCTTCTCACTCTGTGTGCACAGCAGCATATCAGATTTCAGTGAAATCGTGCCACAGAGAACAAGGTCATTCAAGGACAACATTTGAGAAAACACAACTACAAAAAAAAAGCAAATGCGTGCCTGCTGGATCCACCGCGTTAAACCTCATAAGACTACAATACAAGCGTTGCTATAGCTATTCGGATATGGGGCTCAATTGTTGCTCCACCTGATTTCACACAGGACAGGTAACAGCAAGCCTATGTGTGGAAATGCTCAAAACTTGTGGCAGTCCTAAAAGTTCTGGTCAACTTGTGCACAGACTGTGTTTTACTTTACACATTCACTTTGCTCAGAAAGTCTCTTTCATGCACCTGTACATAGCAAATACATGACCCAGCGTAGGAACGAAACGCATCTCCCAAAACCAAGCAAATAAATCAAGCATATACATTTTAAAAGGTCAATTAAAATAAACATGTTCCCAGCTATGGAAATGTGAAATTTATTTCAATATTTTTAAGAGAAAGCATAAAACGCACTTAAACAATAGTCTTTCAAATCATATAAATAAATATATAGTGCTGGTTAGGACAGAATTGTTTAAAATAATTTTTAAAGTAAAAAATAAAAAAATAAAAAAATAATATTAAAATATGAAAAACAAGTTAATAGTTTTAGTTATGTGAAAATATAAATATCCTCCAAATAACAACACACAACAATAATCATAAAAGTATTGTTAAATAACTGTATAGGGCTACCTCTGATAGGTGGCTTTGTGATATAAAATATATTATGAACATGTTTTTAAAAGAAAATAAAACTTAAAAAAAACTAATTATAATTCAACTTTAAAAGGCAAATTAAATATTTCTATCTTCAGCCGTTTGGACAAAATATATCCAAATAATACAAATCAATAAAACAGATGTAGATAAATTAAATAATAAAAATAGTAAATTATGTCAAGTATTTTCAGATAAATACAAATGTTCTAGCTGTACCTGTTTAAACTAATAAGGAAATAATAAAACATATGAAACATAAATAACCCAAATAAAATAATACATGACTTCACTTTAGTTGTGTGTGAATTATATATATATATTTACATTTATAAATATTATTAAGCAAATGTAATAAATAATAAATTATGAAAACAATATAGTCTTACCTTTGGGTGTAAATAAAGAAATAACTTATTAACTATGATTGTTTATGCTAAACACGAATATATAAAATAAATGATTAATTTAAAGCGGACCTAAATATTTACGAAACGTAACCCATTATTTAAAATCAGTATTTTCTTTTTATAAAGTACCTTATAATTTAACCTCATGGCAGTCAGGTAACTGGTATAAAACAAGGCAAATATCTTAATCCCAAATATCTTAAAATGCTTCGTAGTTAATAATAACTCATATTAATTCATGACAATTAAACCGTTCTAAGTTAATTAGCTTAGCTTAGCATTATAATGCATCATCTAGCTTAATGCTGTAGAAATTAGCCGATAGCTACGCAGACAACAAGCTAAACACCCTCACTAAGGCTTCATTATAACGTAATAAAATATTTTTTTAAAAATCCAGACCTTCTTTCACCTTCTTTAATATCCCCGTATGATCCAGCTTGGCGTTAAAGCGCTGTTTAACTTTATTTCATATTTATTCCATCTCGATTATCGCTGCACCACCACCCGCCCACTAAAAACCCTGAACTGGGTTGCCAGATGGAAATAGAAAGACAGGTTTTAAACGTTTGTTTGTTTTTAAATATTAATAGACTATAGAGATTCTGCAGGGTCCGCACTGAAATTATGTCCAACAGGACGTAAAAAACGTTAACTCAGTTCTTTGTATACGGAGCTTGCACGTTCAAATAGTCTAAAATTAAATACGCAAAATCTGGCAACAATTTCATCTTCTTATATTTAGTACGCATGCGCGTGTTTTTCCCTGCTTACCGGTAGATGGAAGCAAACGACCAATAATTCAATTAATACCTTCATACGGGTTTGTCCTTCTCATTTAATTAATGCATTTAATTACGACTTAGCGTGCATGTTCGGGTTGCGATTAAAGCTAATATTACTTACTAATAGATATTACCTTTCATCGAAACCGTGTGTGTGACCGAACATAACAAGCCAATTCACGGCGTTACGTAGCTAATTATGCTATTTAATTTTGAGACAACAAATAAAAGCCTCTCTTTTTTGATCGAATGAACATGCATAGTCGTAATTTGTTTTAAAAATCTAAATTCATTTAATGGGTAGAAGTGAAAACTGATTATTTAATCTTTTCAGCGTGTCGAGTCATGTGATTCGGTTCAGTTAAATGATTTGTTCAGTTAACAGCTAATAATCGTGAAAGGAGTGTGTTTAAAGCATTATTCTTCACTTCCAACCCAGCATAAACTAATATTACAGTTAGTGAAAAACTTAAAACGAATAAGCTCAAACAAGGCTTCATTCGTGTAAGGTTTTAAATACTCCAGCAGCACTGCTGTGTCCGAACAACTTACAGCAGCTCAACACACACTAAAACACACACATTTAAATGGAGCCTGATCTGTGCTGGTCCTGTAAAGGGGAATTTCAGTCTAGCCTTGTTGTCTCTATCCCTGTTTCACGGCTGCTTTTGTCAAGAGGCGAATTTGGCGACTTAACAAGGTTACAAAGAACTAGACAAAGGCAGTGACGTACTGCACGACCCAACTGATCATACAATCACATTTATGTATGTCCATGCACAGTGTCTATTCATTTACGTAAATTTGAGTCCGTGATTGATGGACACTTTATGGACACTCTGATGGGGGTCAGTATTAATATCTCAGAACAGTCTTGGGAAAGTTTGTCAGTCTCTTAGAAAATGTCCGAGTCTCTATTTGAGGATAAAGACGATGGACTGACCTTCTTAGACTTCGAAAAGCGATATGAAGATTATTGACCTGTTACTTGGTCAAACAGATACAATGAGCTAGCTGGTTCTGACCTCTGAGCCGAAGCTGTTATTGGTTTTCCTTAGATAGGAACTCAGATATGATTCACGTCTGCTGCTTTGCCAGATAAGGGGGTGGAGGATAAAAGAATGAAAGAACACAGTCTCAGTGCTGTGGAACTGTGTAGTGCTTATAGTCTAGAAAAAAATGTTTATTTGCTGTTCGTGGTTCTGTTCTGGTCTTCGGCTTAGGTCACGGTCAGGTCCACTGCTTTTATGGTCCTGCGATTTTTCATGTGTGGAATAGAGGCTTAAACAGAAGAAAGATCATAGGAGCATGTCTGAGGGTGGAGATTCAACTACAGCATTTATGCCACGGCATTTCTAGATCCCTGTTGTTTTTTTGTTAACAAAATACATCATAAACACAAAGACAATAAAACAAAGAAATCAGCTGGGGCCAAAGTACATATACAAAACATACGACATACGACCATACACGAGTAGGAAAAAGCAGAAATATTGCAAGCAAGTGTACTGAATGATCTGATTGTTTTCTAATAAAGAGACTGAGAATGAAGGGTGGTATATCTAATGACAGTGATCAATAATAAGAAGAAAATAAAGATATATATAATTATAGGTTTGCTAAAACAATCTAATCTAATGGTGGCTTAAAACTTTTGTCTCTTACTCAGGCTTTTACTCCTCAGTTTATGCTGGCCGTTACATTTGCCTTCATTTATTTATTTCCTTCAGCGTCTTGCTCTAGTGAGGATTTCGTTTTTGTCATAAGCAAAATGCGACTTTCAGTCGAAGACACCCAAACTTTTGCACGGTACGTTCTATTTATATCCTCACATTCAGGTTTACAGAGCTGGAAAAAAAGCAGCTTTTTGCCTTTGGCAATCCATTTCCATCTAGTGCAAGAAAAACTATTGAGAAGCCATGACCCATAAAACACTTCATTATGGCTGTAGTTTTCCTATGAGCTTCTTTTCCACTGCTGTTTGCTTATTGATGTGTGTAGGGGCCGCACCGACTCCATTACTGCTGTAAAAAGCTTTCAGAGAAGTGTGTTAATTTTTCATGGCAGGTTCCAAAAAAAGCTTGAGACAAAGGATCGAGACAGGATCTCCCCGCAGCTAGCGCAGAAGAACGCCGGGTGTCTTTCTTCGTGTAGGTGCGTTGTGCGCAGACAGAAGAGCTGTAGCTTTAGCATGTGCGCGTGGGTGTCCGTTTGTAGCTGACGCTGTTAAGTTAGTGTGGGAGTTCTAACAGGGACTGGATTTCAAATCGGCAAACCTCACCCACAGAGCGATGCTTACTTCCCCTGATCCCGGCCTTAACCAGGCATCTGTAGAAACACAGCCATCCACAAAGGTAGTTGCCTAAAAATAAACAGAACACATGCCCTTTTCAAGCTGAATGAGCTGCCAAAAGTCACAGGCGTGCCATCTGATCCCGTTCTCCTGAGACTAATTGGCAAAAAGCAACCCTCAAAGCCCAAGATGTTTTGACCTTTCGGGGGGAAAATGGCTCTCCATGCTACTCAGCATGCCTCAATAGTGGAGAATTGTCATCCAAACCTGTGTAAACAAAAAATAAAAAACATTGATACGCCCCAGTTGGTCTTTCATAACAACCTCCGCTGTTGTGGTATATTGTCCAGCTATTTGAATAGACTTTTCAGTTTATTTATGAAGTGCTTTTAACAATAGATCCTCTTGCAAGCAGCTACACAGAAAATCCAATCTACAAGCCAATTAAGTAGAAATAGGAAAATACGCCATACCAACATTCCAAAAATAACAAGGACTTCAATTCCAAAGAACAAGCAGAATTCAATGACAAAAAAAAATGTGTTTATTTTGTTATGCTTTGGCCACTGTATTATACCATGTATCTTTATTTGTATGGTAATTAATTGCACATGGTGCTTAACCTGTCAAATGTGAGGTAATTAGTCGCAAGCATGAATTGATCCAGCAAGTGAGCAGGGAGCTAAAAGGATACAAACAAATTGTTGTCGAGAGAGTCTGATGTGGATGAAGTTACATTAATTATAAACTGGACTTTATTTCTATTGTTACTGAATCCATTCAAACAGAATCAGTCAGTCGTTTCTCTACAGGCCTAAATAAATCTGCACTCTGATTGGCTAACAGGGAAAAACAAGTCCCTGCTCTTCTCCTTCTGGATCCAAATCAATGAACCCGATTTATTTTAAAACGTCTGACTTTAAGATTAGAAGTGTGTAGTTTCACCCATTTGCTTTACTTAGTATAGTTATTATAGTTTAGAAATGTTTTTGTTTCAGGACAAACATTTAATTATAAAACTGGGACAGTACGATGGCTCGGTGGGTAGCACCGCTGCCTCACAGCAAGAAGGTACTGGGTTCAGTCCTGGAAGGACGGCCTGGGTCTGCATGTGCTCCCCATGTCTGTGCGGGTTTACTCAGAGTACTCCGTTTTCTTTCCACAGTCCAAAGACATGCGTGTCATGTTGAATGGAGTCTCTAAAGTGACCCGTGTGGGACTTTGTGTCCTACGTTGGATTGGCGTCCCCCCCCCCCAGGGTTGTTCCTGCCCTTGCACCCAGAGTTGCCAAGGTACAAATGGATCAAAAGGATGTTGTTGTTTATATTCAGGTGACATTATGTTTTGATTCTGATTACGTTTGAGAGAATAAGCGAGAATCATCATTTACTTGTAAAAGTTACTTTACCTTAGTTTGACTAAGAATGGAATGTAACAATAATTAATTATAACTCTAGGCTGCACATTATTTCATGTTATATTTGACAAAATATATGAGGGAAATGTAATATTTATTAAAGTATTTCATGTATAATGAATGTGAAGTGAGTCACAGTTTGTATCCCATTTTCTTCTTTTTATTCTTGTATGATGAAAAAATATTATAACGGTGGTCTCGATCTTGTCTTGTTCTGGGCCACTCCTGGCCTTGGTCTTAATCCGCACATTCTCTAGCAGTCTTTAATACAACATCAAAGAAAATAAGAAAGAAAGCTGAGGTGCTTCCTTTCAATAGAGTTGTTTTTCAAAGTATTTTTGCCACGAAATGAGTGTCTGCATGTTCATTTTAGTTCAAGATGTTCAGGATTTGTGAGGCAAATCACTTCCGTAAACATCTCTTTCGGTAACCTTTAAGAGAAGAAACCTTACCCTTTTCCATCTTTGTTTGAAAGTATATCTGGCACTGGAACAAAAAGCCACAGATGAATTCATTAGTCCATCATAAGGCATAAGAGCACCGAAGCAGGAAGGCAGGGCAAATAATAGCCAGATTATTGAATGAGAGCGAAGCTTACCTGCATAATTAGAGCCAAGCCACGTCAGAAATGACATTTATAGGAAATGAATGATGGCGAGAACAAAAAAGTAGAGTAGAAATCGGGTTCATGCATTTACTTTCTGACATTCTTATTTTGTTTTGTTGCTGCTGTCAGCAGAATCACTGCTCTGAGAAATGCACCATAATGACTGACCTTCTATTAGACTTATGCTAGTGTCTTAACTCTGTTGGTCATCTGGAGGTTTTTGACTCTTTTATGAAGTTTTGTGGGATATTTGTCTGTTTTTAGCTTGTTGATAAATCTAAGGTAGAAGATAAAAGCATTTTCTGCCATTGTGGTTCTTTATCGTCATATTATACCTTTGTCTGGTCACACTTTAAATAAACAACAACACAATACAGTCTGAAAGTATTTCAGGTCAACTCCTACTGACACCCATTCTTTGACCATTCTATCTAGGATGCTCAATGAGCTTTTACTTGCCAGTGTCACCCTAGGCTTGTTCAACTAGAGTTTCAGGGCAAATATATGTAAAGCCTCACTGAGACAATGTTTCATTATAAGAAGTGTTATATGTGTACATTTCTTTGACTTTTTGCTCTTTGTTACACTGAACAATCATCAGTATTATGAACCACAATGTTTCAGTTTGGTATGTACTCCACACGGTTTGTACGTTGATATTCATTGCATTCAGCAGACCTAATTTTCACATTTCTAAAATACTTTTTGTAACATATAAAGCTCTACACATTATGTGAGTGAACTCTTAGAGTCTTACAATCCAGCTTGTCTACTTCATTCACAAAGTGCAGGACTTCTTCAGTTCCTAGAATTAAAAAAGCCACTGCAGGGGGAAAAGCTTTCTCATACTATGCCCCCTAGCTATCGAATAAACTTCCTACTTTAGTTCGAGATTCAGATTCTCTCCGAATTTTTAAGTTAGGCTAAAAACATTCTTATTTGCACAGGCTTTTGGTTAGATTTAGATCGGAACACATGGATCGGGTTTGGCTCTTGCCTCTTGGCTGTGTTAATTTCTGGTTCTTCCATTTCTAGTTATGCTGCTATAGTTAGTGCTGCCGGAGTTTTATGCTGCACCTGGCATTAGTGATTGTTAACAGGCAGTGCTAACCCATAAGTAACTACATTAAGGACTCATTACCTTAAATTGAACTAAAATTTTATGACTAATGGAAATTTCTTTTGTATTATTTACTTAATTTTACTATTACTACACCTTAATTATTTCAATTAACATCTAGGCCACCCAAGCAAGTTGGGTCCTTTTTTGAATCTTGGTCCTCCCAAGGTCCTTCCTTCTATATTCAGGGAGTTTTTCCCTTTCCACTGTCACCCTAGGCTTGCTCAATTTGGGATTGGCCTTTTAAGATAATTTAATATTGTTCAGCTGTTTGAGACAATAAACCATTGTAAAAATTGTTATATAAATAAATTTAACTCTCTTATCCACAAGGATATACATCTGATATAATCTTTCAAGAAGTTCTGGGGCTTGAACCCTGGGCTTTCTGGTTCATAATCCAGTGCCCCATCATCACACCACAACAGCCTCAGCAAAAACTCTACTAAGAAAAGTAAGCAGCCAGTTAATCAGTGATAAATGGCATAAAACAGTTCAGTGCAGGTTTCCCAAACAGTTTATTTGAAAAGGAAGATTATTATTAGCCATTTTTAAATAATCTCTTTATGTGTCATGCATATTTTGGACCATAGTATAGTACATTATGCCCTGAAACTGGGTGTGATTTTGTCTAATCTGATGTCTAATCTGCCTCAGGCATCCATGCTGGGCCGGTCAAGGTGACATTCTAAATGCTGATCTGGTATTTTGAGGTAGAATGTCAGGTTGAGAATGCAGGGAGTCAGGGGAGGAGAGGCAGCTGCCATATTGCTTCTCACGTCACTTAGCCTGAGGCCGTTTCAAGATGTGTTCCCACGGGCCCTTCTGGAGCTTTTGTTAGGTCAGCACTGACAGGCTCTGGGGGACCGAGTTCTGTCCCAAGCACTAGTCATGTATAGTTAATGGTCTTATATAAACATCAGTCTTTGTTTAAAATGCCCCATACACCAGGAGGCATAGAGGAACTCATGTATTAAAAATACAGGGTTAAAAAGAGGGCTAAAAGCATACAGTAAAGCAGTTTAAATTAACCCAGCTTTGGTCAGAAATTGAGTGCTAAGTCAGATATGGATGTATTAGGATGTTAGTGGGTTTATGTAAGACACTACTATAGTACAACAAAGCCTTTTGAGCTGCATAAATACACCAGAGATGCTACATTACTGTCTCCAAAATGTCCGGTTGGTTTTCGCATGGCACTGTAATCATAGGTTGCTATAGTGATTGAGAAAGCCTGTGCTTTGAGAATACAGTGTGATGTTCAGGACGTTTTACAAAAGCAAACTTCAAAACAGTTCAGCAGTTACATTAAGCATAAAGTTAGCCTCATTTGTTCAGCATCTGAATCAATGATGCTGACTTACAGACATTAGAGCACTTATACAAACCACTAATTAGCAGATTATCAAGCAGACTGTTAGCATGCATCAGAATTAGAAAGGATAATATACCTATTTAAAGCATCGATAAATTGGTTGCCTGTCTCATCTGGTATTGATTTAGCTTCTAATGGCTTGGTAAGTATAGATATACCTAAATGTCTGATGGGCTACGTTCCAAATCGTTTTAAGACCAGCAGTTGTTTCCTGAAAAGAGATCTGAGGGGGGAAAACACAAGAAAAGTAAAGGAGCAACTTTTGTTACCGTTGATCTTTCGATATTGGTCGGATACTGATGTGAAACTATTATCAGTTGTTATGATATGTGTTCGGACCCAAGTATGCGGGAGAGACGGAATTCCACGGCGTGTAATAAGAATGGGGAAATAATACATATTAACTACAAAGAGGAAAAAGGGCAGAAAAGGGCCTAAATAATAAGAAGAACTAAAAAGGGAAAAATGTGCGCAGTTGCAATAAATAAGTCTAAGCTGGAACACGCAAGTAGCATGAAGAAGTCAGCCGGGGCACGTCTCAATTGGAACGGGCAGCCGGCTGGAGTAAGGCTATACAGCACGGGAACACCATGCCGGACCACGTGTCATTAAGAACGCACAGCCGGGTGGTGAAACTCTCATTTAGAGCGGGCAGCCGGCTACAGTGATGCTGGAAAGGTGCTGAAGACGGAACACGAGTTAAGATGGAAAGGAGACCCTCGATGCACCTAGAACACTAGTTACCTCGGAGGTTCCCTTCCTACACATCCTTCGGCTTTAAACACCCCAGGATGTAACTGACTGACCTAAACCTATTGCAACGTGTGGCGCAGCGAACTGCAGAGCAATCGGACGTGGTGCGTCAAGGTGCGCGTGCGTCCCGATGGTCAGGTGCCTGGATAGAATCAGACGACCTGGCAACGAACAACGCTAGAACCCGCACTTAAGTAGCGAGAAAAGCAGGTGTTCGTCATCAGATCGTAAATCAAATACAGGATATAAACCGATTGCTCTGTAACGGCGAGTACGGTGGAGCGCACCGGGGCGTAAGGTAGGAACCCTAACATCAGTAATGTATCTTTAGGATTTAGTTCTAAATGAACAATCTATGACTAGTGCTTTGGTACCAGCATGCTCTTCCACTCATAAAGGGTGATCCGTTCCTCATTTTATCAGCTCTAATAATCCAGGCCTAAAGGTATTCGAACAAACCCATTCCCTACAAGCTCTACTCAGGTAAGGGTTATCAAAATCAGAGTTCTGTTTTTACAATGGAGCATTGTTTTAAAGCACCTTTACAGTTTTATACTTCTAATATCTAAGGTCCATTGCCAAAATGAGCAAGGCTAGGGCATCAGTGGAAAGGAAAAACTCCCTAAACATTTTAGCAGACAGCCTTATCCAGAATGACTTACATCAGATACAAAGCAACAGTTCAGGATTATGAAGTCGCTTAATCCAGTCATGGCAGCATAGCTGGGATAGTTGGGATTTGAACTTTGGACCTTCTGATCCATAATCCAATACCCTAACTGCTAAACAAGGGGATATTTCTAAATGAATAGGGCACAATATAAAAAGAAACATTTGATTTTATGTTATTAAACAAAATCATCAGAATAGCAACTGTAACGTCAAAGAAAGTTGTTTGATTACAAAAATGAAACTCTGTTATGTTGATTGAGTAGTAAGTGATATATTCATGTGGCTGACAGAAGCAGGTCAAACTGTACCAGAGTGCTCCCACATTGACTGTTGAGAGTGCCAAAACATCCTGACAGTGATGGGACATTGACAGGATCAGATTATCCAGCAGTTCATGTGAGATCCTTGTCGTATTTATTTTGAAATCTCCCATAATTTTTGCGAGCGGTGTAATAGGAAAGAAACTTTGGGAGCACCAAGACTCAAAAAGTGACCCAGCCTCTTTGGGCGGCATAGATGTTATACGCAAGACGTTATCTGAGTAATACGTTTATATTAATGGTTTAAATAAACCAAAGCTAAATTATTATTAACAGAGATAACATATATAAAAGTAATAATTGAATTAAAATATACAAATATGCAGACAATACAATAGAATACAAAAAAGAGAAAATACAATTTTATGAAGAGCATAATAAAGTTGAGAATATAAATCTATAACATGCACTATTTAGTCCATTACTAAGAGTCACTGCAGGGTCCTGCTTCTTCAGTGGCAAAGTTTTGGTGACATGGCATCCTAAGTTAACTGCAGGAGGGACAGTTACTGCCTTCTGTGGTGTGGGTAACGATGCACTGCAAAAATCTTGGGAAGACAGTCAACCATGAAGATGTGAATGTAAATAATTTGCAGTTGTGGCTCAGTAAGAGCCAAAGCCAGTAGAAAGTTTCTGAGATACTGGGCTTAAAACCCATGCACTCTTCACCTGGAATTCCTGTTCCACGATGCTGAACTGATTAAGTAGGAATGAGCTAACCATTTAGCACAGAAAGTATGATTTCAACATTTTAAGATACAAGGAAATACAGCAGTTCTCCCTTGCTTTGTAAACACTATAACTTTGAACGAATGCTAAGTTACGGGACAATGAGGGACAGTGGGGCTGCATTCTCTGATGCCCTCATATTGGTAATCTGGATGTCCAAATAGAGTCGAATTTGGTTAATTGGACCACCAGTTAATTGGACCAGCCCCCTATTCTGACCGATTCCTAAAGTACTGAAACGTTCTATTATACACATATAATGTTATTTGCTTATTTGGACCAAAATTCCGCTTAATCAAAGAACATGAGAGCGAATAAGAAAAATAAGCCACAAGTTGCCACCTAGCGAATGCAACGCGGGTCAGCGATTTATGGTAGGATTTCTGGGATCCTATTATATACTGTACCTTCTTGTTAAACTTAACAGATGTTGATCGGGTTTTCATTAAACCCATTAGAAGTTTTGACAAAAATGTCAATGAAGCTTTTAGGTTTCGTGTGAGATCGACTGAACAAACTTGTTAGTCCTTAAAATAAAGAGAGCACAGACAGTTTGTGGAGTTAATGTCATGCATTTATTTTCGATACAGCTGCAAAGTATGGAGCGTTGCACTTTTATTCGAACGTCTTGCCATGATAAACTGATTAGTACCGAAGGAAATATACTGCTTTGGACCCTCATGAAAGAACACAGAAGAGGACACTTAGTACCGATGAAAAGAGCTACAGTGTTAACGAGTGCGGTGTGATTCATAGCTTCTAATAAGGAACGGCTTGGTTCACTTTGTGAACTGGAAAAAACAGACCTTCTGGATGATCTAAACCAATACTTTGAAGGCCCCCTATTTTAACATTTAATTACATGCCGGTCTTTGATCCAGACCGTCCTGGAAGATTGGGTCTCTGGATATTGGATGTTAGGTCAACACTGGACTGATGAATTGAACCCCTATTGTTACGGCACTTTTTTTTTAAATAACAGACGATGCGTCTAAAACAGAAAGTTTGTAAGGTTCAGGAATAAATACACATATAATACATATTACTATTCATATTTATATATTATGATATATGCAGATAGCATTCTTCCCTGTTTAGTACCCGTACTACCCACTACACTGATGGTTTCGCCGTTGCCATGGCTTTTTAAATGCCCTTATCCCACATGTACCCTGATCACACGTGACTAACACTATAATCAAAGGCTGATGGTTGTAATACTGCAGCTGATGGCAGTGCTGCTTTCATACAGACATAGCTCTGAACCACTGATCAGTACTGTTACATATTTGAAGGAGATACATCACTGGGCTGTTATTGGAGTAATATCAGTATTCCGTAGGAGACGAGCTCGCCGATGGCTTATCCAGTCTCTGAGTGCCAGTTCTATTCTTTCATTTAGTTCAGTCCTTTCTTTGTGCCAGAATCGATCCCACACCTCCTCACCGCCAAGCTTCTGGAGGCAGGGGTCGCCCTCCTTTAGATCCCAGCCCAAATGAGCTGGATTACAAAGGCAAGCGGATGTGCATGGCGGCGCTATTGGGTCGAGCAGCGAGAATGTAGATGGCGCTCTCTCTCAGGAACGAGTCCCACGTAACAGGCCTGTTAACACAAAACAAGAAAGGTTAGCTCTCTTACAACCAGTGGATAAGGTTTGTAGACTTCCTGTTTCCACGTGAATGTTTATAGATAACGTTCCTAGGTGGTGGTACTCAAAAAGACTGTGCTGATCACTGGTCAAACCAAAAAAAATGCTATCTTCAATTCACATGATATTAGAAATAAAAACAAGCAATTAAAAAAAGAAGCGTTTGATTTTATGTCATTAAACAAGTTTACCTCTGTTGTTTGATTATGCAAATGAGATTCAAACTCAAGTATGGTGATTGAGTAGCAAGTGAGATATTTATAGGGGTTAAGAAAAACATGTCAAACTGGACCAGAGTGCCCCCACATTGTGTTCAGTAGGGTGTATGGTGACCGCAGAGTGCCAAAGCACACTGACAGTACTGGGGCATGGACAGGATCAGATTATCCAGCAGATTTTGTGGGATCCTCTTCATATTCATTTTGAAATATTCCCTCATTTTTGTGAGCAGTGTAATTACAAAAATGTCTTTTAGTTTCGATTCATTTCTCCTGGTGATGGTCATGGTTGCTGAGATAAAGTTCCTGGACTGAAATTCTTGGGCTGATGTTAAAGGGCTACATTTATTGTTGGGCTAAAGTTCTTGGGTTAAAATGATCTTAAGATATTGGGATAAAGTATCTTGATTTCCTTGTGAGGGTCACATTGGGCTATCAGTTTACATCCACTTCTCCTGGCGAGCGTCACAATCATTGAGCACTTCATCAAGTTCTAGGGCTAAAGTTCTTGGTTTGAAATTATTGGGATAACGTTCCAAAATCAGTTCCATGTGCTTGTCCTGGTGAAGGCTGTGATTTTGGGGCTACACTTCATGGACTTAAATTATAGGATTAAAGCTCTAGGGCTAAAAGTCTAGGAGTTTCAGAATTTCTTGAGCTAACTGTCGTGAGCTAAAATACAATCAGTATCCATCTGCTTCACCTGATTTTTAATCCACCTCTCCTGGTGAAAGATGTGGCTGTTGAGCTAAAGTTCTTGCACTAAAGTTTTCAGACTAAACTCATTTGGTTAAACTTAGAAAAGAGGTCTTGGGCTTAAGTTACTGGGCTTAAGCCCTTGAGCTAACAGTATTTAATGCAATTATCTCTGTTTCCATCTGCTGGGTTGTGGTTCTTAGGCTAAAGCTCTTGGGTGAATAGATCTCCTAGATTTACGTTCCTGGTGTAAGAAGTATATTCGGTGTCAAACAATGGTTATGAGATCATTTTACAAGCTTTGAAAAGGCAGTGTTCCAGTACACATCCTCTGACCTGTTATCGTACTTCTCCATGGCCTTGTCCCGGCTCTTGTCACTGCTCGAGCTGGCTGGACTGTTCTCTGATATTGGACCTACATGACTGATGCTGCAGAGGAGATAGATTTACAACAGCACGTTTAGAGAGCACACGCTATACCTGCTAACACTGAAACTGTTTGCTAATGCAGACACAAGGCTTTTAAATATTTAATCCAGCTGTAAACTGTTATGCATTAATGCAACTTCATACACACATGCATTTGATAATGAATAATCATAATCAGATAACATACAGGAACATAAACACAGTGGATACTTTATTAGGGACTCCCTGTGCCTTCAGAATGTCTATGAATCAGTGATATTAGCATGATATTGCAGCACAAACTATTCCTTGATCATTCTTTTTGTCCCTTGTTACACCTCTTTGTCTTCTACCCATCACGGCTGTGGTATGCAATCAATTCCCCACGCTGCCTAGCAAGTGTTTCATTCTGTAAGTGTCTACATAAAATAAGCAGGGAGGTTTTTTCTAGTGCTTTAACTAATCATTATAGCACAGTTAGTTCCGATTCCACAGTCTGATTGGATGAGAGACGTTAAGCAAGATAATGGCACTGATAATGGAAAATAACTAAGGCTAGTCCACCACATACACACCAGTGCTAATATCTCACGTACAGCACTAACCTAGAGTGTATTATTAAGATCCCGGTGTTAAATCTAGGAGCCCATTACAATTTTCCTTACTAGATTAGTTATTATAATTTAGTTTAATATAGCTCTTGATGTGAATCTGATCAATCAGAATTGTTAAAGTTGGAATCATGAGCAGGTTGGTCAGGTTAACAGATCAACGAACGAAGCTCCGATCAGCCGTGGATGGGGTTTAATGAAAGACGACATCGTGAAGCAAATGGGGACTGCAGTGGCCTAGTGGTTTAAGGTACTTTAAAACAAACCAGAAGGTCCAGGATTCAAATCCCACTTCTGCCACAGTTGGGTCCCTGAGTAAGTCCCTGAACCCACAATTACTTGGATTGTAAGACTGTATGAATTATAAGTCGCTCTGGATAAGGGTGTCTGCTAAAAATCAGAAAGAACTGAGCTGCTGATGCTGTATAACTCTCCCATAACATTTCTGACCAATCCTTAAAAATAAAAACCAGCTTGAAACTGATTCTTTTTTTTAGTAATTGCTTTTTAGCTAAGCTGTGAATAGAGCCCATTACATTTGATTTACTGTACTGACTTTGTTTGCCATTCCAGCTCATCCATATCCTTGCATTCTGGTCGTTATCAGCGTCACCTTCAAAATGTAAACCAAAATGTTCTCAAATCCAGTCATTTTAAACACATTCAGCAGGCTTTTACTTATCTAATTACAATGTCACTGCTTTGTTAAGCCCTTATCGTGCAAAAATGGTTCACCTAGAACGTCTCTCAGCCAGTCAGATTGCAGGGTTTGGAACAAACTATGACGATGTAACGATGTTATCTAATAATAAACGGCAATGTTGTAGCTAAGGAAACTATTCCATAATGATGGCAGGGAAGTGGAGGCTGTATGTAAACTAAACTCTCTCTACGTTTGCTATATCACACACTATGGCTACCTAAATACCCCATACATTATAATGGGAAATCAGAATGGTTTGAAAAGATGTTTACTTACAGCTAGGCGTACAGCGTAAGTTACCATGGCGATGTAGCCTAATTTAAACTACTATCCAGGATTAGATCAAGCGAAGCGCTGTCAATACGTTCAGCTGATCAATACGTCCTGTTTGGCAAAATCCCAGGACTCAGTGTTTTGATTGTAGTCCCCAAGTTGATTGTAATGAGCTCAGATTCAAATGCAGAGTTAAGCACATCAGGCTGCCTAACCTTTAAACCTGCAGTGCCATTAAGCTGATGAGAAATCTAACGAAGAGTCTCTTTGATCTCGATAATGACAGGTCTCGGTCAGTCTTGGCTAATAAAGTCTTAAGGGCCTGGTGAGATAAAGAGTTCTTAAAAAGGGTCCTGCTGCTGATGATTATAATGGAGATGGAGATTTTGATGATGGTGATAATGATGATTGGGGCTCAGATGATGCAATGAGTGTACAAAGTGTCTCTGTACCCAAAATGTAGTCGGCCCGCCAGTGTTTTATTAGATTTACACAGGAACAACTAGGCAAATGGTGCCATTAAATGGTCTATTCTGTGAATGTGTGCCTTGATATCATATAGTGGCACAGAACTGAGTTCGATCGAGTGTCTGTGTGGATTTTGGTATGTTCTCTAGTGACTCTGGTTTCCCAGCACATCACGATAATTGTAACTTGTCCAAGGCAGCTTTTGTTTGAGCTCTCCAATAAATACTGAATATTCAGACCAGCTAGGGACTCAGTGGCATAGTGGTTAAGGTACTGAGATGTGTACCACAAGGTTCAGGGTTCAAATTCCACTTCTGCCAAGTTGCCACTGTTGGAATCAAATCGTTTTATTTCCATCAGCTACCTGCTTGGATTGTAAAATTGCATTAATTGTAAGTCGCTCTGGATAAGGGTGTCTGCTAAATGCTGTAAATGTACAATTCAACAATTCCTATCTCTAAGTGAAGCAGTTTTTATTCAACATGACAGGCTCCTATGCATCAGTTTCATTATTCCACCACTGCTAGTATAGCTGTATGCACTTTGATACACCTGCAAATTCTTTCCTTCACACTATGACCTTTGGCACTCCCAAATCGAATCACTTTTGCAACCCATTTTCCACACACCAAATGAGACATTCATTGCACTGTACCACCTCTTCACAATCTATGAATCCTGTTTCACACACACAGGTATTAAGCCTGCTTATCATGCAGTGCCATCTGCAGCCTGAAGTTATTACAGTCACAAATTGTGGTTAAGAGAGCTTCTAATATAATACAGTGCTCAAAAGAATATATAATATTTCATTTTAAAATATCCCCTGATTTTTGTGAGTAATATAATATAATATAATATAATATAATATAATATAATATAATATAATATAATATAATATAATATAATATAATAT